>OMKP01023985.1:0-13873 GCA_900302375.1 Bathygadus melanobranchus
AAAATCAGCCATTATGAAAACATCAGGTAAAATCAGCCATTATGAAAACATCAGGTAAAATCAGCCATTATGAAAACATCAGGTAAATCAGCCATTATGAAAACATCAGGTAAAATCAGCCATTATGAAAACATCAGGTAAAATCAGCCATTATGAAAACATCAGGTAAAATCAGCCATTATGAAAACATCAGGTAAAATCAGCCATTATGAAAACATCAGGTAAATCATCCATTATGAAAACATCAGGTAAAATCAGAAGAATGATGGAAAATAAGTGCAAAAGTTTCAAAGCTGAGCTATACCAGTGGGTAATGTAGATGTCGTGCAGATGTGATGTAATGCATTATGTGATGTAATGCAGGCATGATGTAATAGCATAGTGCTCTCACCAGATCCTGCGCCCGCGGAGCCCTGGCCCTCCTGTTCGTGCTGGGGGCCACCTGGACGTTTGGCGTGCTCCACATCCTCCACGAGACCACCCTCACCGCTTACCTGTTCACCATCGCCAACACCTTCCAGGGCATGTTCATCTTCATCTTCCTCTGTGTCTTGTCCAGAAAGGTACAAGAAAAAAAAAATATATACGCATATATTTCATAATTTCATCAAGCATTACTTGTCTATACATGTCTGTACATTCATACATTTACACATGATCTTATTGATACATCCACTTAGTGGTCTTAGTGGTCCACCCTCTGGAAAACAGTAAACATATTTTACTGGACAGATTCATCTCTAGATATCAGTTTTACTCTCGTCCTACCTTTTCTTACTTGCTTTATTGAGTCTTGTCACAAAATGTCCCATGAGAAACCCGTGAGAACTGTGCATGAGAATCCTATCTATATTAATGTGGTGGCCTGGAAGCACAAGCGAGCAGCTCAAACGTGACGATCTGATGAACCGCGTTCATTTGAAGCTGCATCACACAGAGTCATCGCACGGCCCTACGTTAAAACATACACTACATGTTTTCAAAATGTGTTCATTAAGTGTTTTTTTTCCTTTCTCTCCCTCTTGTATTTGGCTGTGCAGGTCCAGGAGGAATATTACAGGCTTTTCAAAAACATTCCGTGCTGCTTTGAATGCCTGAGATGAGCCAAGGTCAACTCTGCATTTAAATGACGCGTTGCTGTAACCACATGTCTTATTGCATTAATGGATATCACCGGGTATATAATACAAATACAAGACAAACTATGCCGTACAGAATTCTATTAAATGTTGTTTTATGTTGTAGAATAACCATGTTTTTATTTGACTTTTCTTTTCAAAAGATGGCTTGTATTTTTAATCTTCATTTCCTCTTCAGGTATTTTCTATACTATTCTTTACAGGACAGCGTTTTTGCTCCAATAAACAACTTAATTGTTGATGTAGCATTCCCGTTAATAAATTATATTTGTGTCCCATTTGAAATCTTCCCACTGTCAAGTCTTTTGTCAAGTTTTTTATGGTAAATTATTGAAATAAAAGTAGCAAATGAGTGTCTTGTATTTTTTTTTTCTTCAATTATGCACAATACATTTGTATAATTTATCATGATAATTTATTGTATTGTTTATTTAGCTTTCTTCTATATAAAAAACAAACAGTTGGCCCATGACCAACGTCAATATTTGTCCCTATCAAGAAAAACGCCCTACTTCACTGTGTTGTTACGGTAAATGGCTCCATCTAGTGGAACAAATGAGCACTTCTAATATGACTTTTCTGTAGATATATATTGTGGCACTTATCTGAAGTATAGAGGGCTCCTGTTTAATGTCACTTACCATACCGCTATCTCTTAGAACTTTTTAATTATGTTTACTCGGTTGTACTGATTACACCAAAGAAATGATCACGTTAATTCCAATACTAATGCAATTTAAATTATTTGAAATGCTAAAAAGCTATATTATGAAAGCTATATTCATTCACTATTGTCTTACAGTAGGCCTACACAAACACGACACGACAAAGAATAATCAAAGAAAACGTCTTATTAAAAGTTTTTGTAACTTGAATGTCCCCTTCTAACTTTCTTTCTTCTCACCGTGCTTAAGCCTACGTACAAGTAACGGCAGTTAAAACACACGCGATGTATCTCTTTTAAGCCTTTGATAGTAAGCATCTCGCTTTGCCGCTGTCGACTGTTGTTTATTGTCCATCTTGTTTGGGTCACTCTCACCGGTCATCTTGTCTGTATCACGCAGCCCTATCAACGTCTCCGACGCACTTTGTCCCCGACCCCCGGTGTGTTTACTTTGGCTCTTTCTACTCGTTGAGGGCACCGTGCACTCAGCATCTCATTGCACACTAATCTGAGTGTATATATAGAGGGGCCATGAGAAACATTGGTGCCCAGTCCTGACCTTCACCATGCGGGGCTTGATCCTCTGTTGCCTTGTGGCTCTGGCCGGTAGGTGCTTTATCAGTTGGATATTAAGCAGTTGGTGTTCTATTTAAACAAAACCAAAGAAACGGATTCAAACAGTGATGCGTTTTATTTTATTGAAGGCATTATTCATTCAAGATTGTTCATTATATATCTGTTTCGGATTTAAATGCATTTAAAATATTCTTATACAATTTTAATAGAATTGTAATATTTTCATCTAAAAAAAAACATTTTCTCACATTTTAGGAAGTCAGAGTCTACGTTATGGTGAGTCTGCTTTTGATTTATCCAGAAAATAAGACAAATCACAGAAATGACATACAGAGCAGGCTAAAATATTCTTTATGTACATTTTAGATCTGAGCTTAGACCCAAAGAAAACCTACGAGTACAAATACGTAGGCCTGGTGAATTTTGGACGCGGGTTGCCGAACCTTGCAGAGTCTGGTGTGAGATTGACATGCAAAGTGAAGATCTTCAGTGCTCCTGCACAAGCATTCATGCTGCAGGTAATACATCCACTGCTACAATCAGTGTTGGTAATATAGTTGTGGCATGTGTGTGGTTGGTGGTTTAAGCAGTCTCACCTAGCCAGAGTCAGGCTAATTGGTTTGGCTGGGTGAGGCTGCACACCTGTGGGCCATTGCCTAATCAAGGCCCACAGGTTAAACCAGCCACCACCACACACACTCAGGAGAGCGTGTGTGGTGGTGCCACCAACCACACAAATGCCACAATAGTCCTCTTCAAAAGATGAGATCGTTGAGAAACATTTTTTTTGTCATGGAATGTTTTGTTACATTTGAGACGGTTTACATGCAAAGTTCACATATTAACTTCAATTGATTTCTGAATTTCTGAATCTATTCTGGCAAAGTTTGAAGTCATTTTACCTGTATTATTAATTGATCCAAATAATGCAACTTGTATGCTTTATTGCTATGAGCATTACAGACATCAAATTTGAGCTTTTACTGATAAAAGTTAAAGTTTAGAGTATGATTTCCCATGAGAGAGAGAGAGGTAGAGAAGTTACACCTACGAATGGCAATATTAAAAGATCATTACACAACCAAGTCCTTCAAAATACGTAAATATCCAGTCTATAGCCATCGTCTTAATTTGTTATCCTTAACATTTTAAGATCTACACTGCCACATAGACGGTCAGAACATGTGTCTCTTGTGGATTTACCAAGCACTAACCCTAATGCTGTTGGCAATGAAGAACATGTATCAAAAATGCACCACATTCACCAAATAAATGATGTATATTCCTTTTGTAACCGCAAAGGAACCGTGACAGAGAAAATGAAAAAAAACCCAGAACATACAGACCTGATACAATACCACATGTACTATATGAAAGGGCAACTCTCTCTCCTATCCGTCTCTCTCTCTTTATTATTCCCTGTTCACAGGTTTCAGATCTGGCCTTCGAGGAGTTCAATGGCTTCCCTGGCAAAAGCGCGTTTGATGGCGCCCCGAAGCTCACGGCCCACATCTCCGCCCAACTGGCCAAGCCCTTCATGTTCCAGTACACCGGAGGACATGTGGACAACATCCAGGCCCCGGCCGGCACCTCCGATGCCATCGTCAACATCGTGAGAGGAATACTGGGCTTCTTCCAGCTCACTGTTAAGACCACCCAGAGAGTGTACACCGTCGAGGAGGTTGGTGATCAAATGGCACCTACAAGCTGTAATTATTATAATCGTGATAATAGTAATAATAGTCATCATCATATGCTGTTTGGGTGATGGCTTTCTCCAAAGCACCTTTATAATTCACCATACAATTGATCTCTTGTTCTCACTTGCGGATGCTTGAAATTCAAGCACTTATTGACTTCTGCTTGTGCATCTGACAATAAACCGGGAACTGGATACTCTCAGCATGGGTGGCATTCCAGTGGGAATCGAACTCCCTAACCTGTGGCTGTGTTAATTAGTGATTCACCGTTCCGGAACATGAAAGTATGACTTGACAAGCAGAATCTTTCATTGTGTTTTTGTGTGTGTGTGTGTGTGTTAGTAAGTTGGAATGTGTGTGTGTGTTAGTATGTTTGTGTGTGTTTGTATGTGTGTGTGTCTGTGTGTGTGTTTGTGTGTGTGTGTGTGTGTGTTAGTATGTTTGTGTGTGTTGGTGTGTGTGTGTGTGTGTGTGTGTGTGTGTGCGTGTGAGAGGCAGTACGGTGGCTAATTTCAGTAAGGCATCTAATTTAGTGTTGTACGATGTGTGTCTGCGACTGCAGCTTGGGCTCCACGGGCTGTGCCAGAGTAACTACGCCGTGGAGGAAAACACAGAGAAAGACATGATCATCACGCAGGTGGTGGACTTCAACAACTGCAGAGAGAAAGCTGAACTCATCAGTGGAATGGCAACAGCTGTCCCCGACCACGTGGCGGCAGAGGTGTCGAAAACCTTGTGAATTACATTCAGTTGTGTTTATATTCAGTTGTATTTATATTTGAACACTTCGACAGACAAGTAACAAGTTGAGCAGCTACAGGCAGTACAACACATGCTGTGCAGTGCTGAACAGAGAAAGAAAGAACAGAAAAATAAACTGAAGTAAATAAAAATAGGTAGTTCATCTCATGCTCGTGATTTTTCGAGAGAAGCCTTTTTCGCAAAAGCTTTTCGCAGAAGCATTTTTTGTTGTTGAACAATATCTTGCAATAGCTATATAAAACATGTCGACATAAGGACATCCATAGACACAACTATACAGACACACACAACTGTATATACCTCATATCAGTGGTTCCCAACCTTGGGGTCCCCTGTTATGCATATGGGGTCACAGGAGATTGGAGACTATAGACATTTGTTGATCCGTTTTAGCAAACAATAAATGTCCCATAGACGTCCTTTTTACACAAACTGACTAATGCCTAATGATTCAGTCACGAGCAAACGACTACTAATCACTTATTCTGTAGCATAGCGACGTGATTACGTTCACCAGGACACTGATATTACCGGCGGATGTTGATTGGGTAAAAACAATTTTCGTGGAAGCAGATGCACGAAAGTTGGGGGTCGTAAACATTTTCAGAGATACAAATAATGAGGTCACCGGCCAAAACCTATTGGGAACCGCCACAGTATATACAACACATATATGTGGTGTTAGTATGTTAAGAGCGCTGTGTAGACCGCAGGGCTTGATATTCTCTGCTCCTGTGTGTGTTCTGGAATCCAGAAAGGTGACTCCATCGTGTCGACTGTGAAGTACGTCTACACGCTGAATCCGACCGCGGCCGGGGGTGTGATCACCAAGGCCCACGCTCTTGAGCGACAGCATTTCAGCCCCTTCAATGTGAAGGGTGGCAGCTTCAAGATGCAGGCGACGTAAGACCCCACGCATCTCAGGCCACTCGCTGCTCTGTGGCCCTGTTTCACATTGTCCAAGATATGTATGTCACGTGTCCTTCTCCTGGCAGGAAGGAGCTGCTCCTCCTTGGCGTGACGGAGACAACGGAGGCCGTAACCCTCGGCCCCATGGAGCCCAAAGGAAACCTTGTGTACAAGTTTGTCAACAACCAAGCGAACCTTCCCATTATGATGCAGAACCTGGAGAACCCCATACCCAAGGTAATAATGTTGTGGCTATGTCAATATTGCATATCGCAGGAAAATACTATCTTTCCAAAACTAATTCAAATTAATTGAAATGGGGGTTTAGCTATAGAACAAATAAAACATTATAAAACAATAAAACGTAATTATTGCGAGAACTTTCATAATACAGGTGCAGGATATCACAATATAGGATATTGTGTTGTTTGCTTTATGTTTTACATCATAGATCTTATATTTTACCTGTCCAATAGATTGTTGAGCTGGTCAGGCATTTGGCTGAGGCTAACATCTACCAGATTGACAGTACAACGACCGAAGACGTGATGAAGGTGTATCAACTTCTCCGGGTCGTCCCACTCGAAGGACTGGATGCCCTGTGGAAGCAGCTTTCAGAAAATGCTGAACATAGGTAGGTATTCAACCCACACATGACATCATATCAAGTTTTTCACATTTGTAGAATACATCGGGAATCAGTTGAAAAGAAAATGGCGCTAGGTTCATAAGTGAATAGACAAATCCCATTCCTCTTTTCCTAAACCTTTCCATTATACCGTCCATCTTTTCTGGTTGATCAGACAGTGGTTCTTGAACCTGGTGGTGGAGGTCAACGATGCCCGTGTCCTGAGATTCTTGGAGTTGCGCTTCAAGGCTGGAGACCTCAGCCCCACCGAGGCCTGGCAGACCCTCCTGCTCTCCTTCAACCATCTGCAGGCCCTCCCTGAGTTGGTTGAGATGGCTAAAGTAAGCTCTCACTACGTTTTCACTGTACTTATCCTGTATGTATCCTGGCCACCTTGCTGTTTTACAGTAAGGGGTCAACCTAGCAATTATAAGCTTGTAACTTGTTCTATTGACCTGGCAATCAGGAGTGCTTGAAACTTGTTCTATTCAGATCTTACTGTACCATCAGTGATATATTGTAGTTTCCTTCTTTCGACAAATGTACTTATCGTAAGTCGCTTTGGATAAAAGCGTCTGCCAAATGTCCTAAATGTAAATGTAAATGTGCTTTAGCATGGGAACACACTCACAAAATGTTTTTTTATTTACCCAGGAGTTCCTGACAATTCCTTTCAGTAAGTCTGATCAGTTTGTGTGGCATACCGTGGTGCTTGCGTATGGATCCCTGGTATACAAGCACTGCAACTACTACACATCGTGTCCAGTCTCCACTGTTCAGGTAAACCAACTCATGGGGAAATCATATCCATCCATTTTTAGATTCACAAATAGTATAGTATCATATCATATAATACAATGTAACACATCATGTATACATTTAGCATTTTATTCATCATTATACGTACATAATGTACACTTTTTCCCATTGGCTGGGATCATTGCGGTCTGCAGCCTCTGGTGGACATGGCAGTGGACAGCCTGAAGAGGGCTAACGAGGAGGACATGATGCTGGCTCTGAAGGCCCTGGGCAACGCCGCACATCCGGCCAGCATTAAGACCATCATACGCTTCCTCCCCGGGGTGGCAGCCAACCCCGTGGCGCTCCCCGCACGCGTGCAGAGCGCCGCTGTGCAGTCCCTGAGACTCCTGGCCGCACGGGACCCCCATAGTGTAAGGAGGACCCACCAGCACACCACCACCCAGCACCCTCATAACCACTTCCATAGGCTTTTCATTTGCACACCTTTGAAGAGTGATGTGACTGATATGATTATCCAATTGAAGAATTCATCGGATGTTCTCTAAGTGAAATATTGACATCTAGATCTCGTCATCTAAAGTTGTCAACGGTTGATATAAACTGTAGGTCATTAAACCGAGAGCGTGAGGAAAAGAATCGCGTACCACAGGCCAGTTGGAAAAGGTCCTATTCACTATAGATTAATCCATCAATGTGAACACCATAGTCCTATTAGCTATTGTATCACACCTGTTTAAGAACCACAGGAACCTTGTACCCCTACACTGTGATCAATAATGCTGAGGAGTTGAATGATACATTGATTCATTCAAACCATAACACGTTCCAGTTGGGATTCTTCTTAGTATTTTCAGATTCAGTTTCATCACACTTAACCTTCATTTTGGCTACCATTGCCCATTCAGACAACTGTGGCACTTCTAACCGATCCCTCTTCTGTGGTCCTTCTCAAGGCGTCTTCCCTCTGGGTTTTGGGATGTTTTCCCTTTCCCTTTAGATGGCTTTGGATTGGGGGGTGCTTGGTGTCGTATAATGTGGGGCTGGTGAAGTACTTTGATACTGTAATTGTGATTAAGAGCTTTGGGCCTTATTCACCTAGCGGTGTCGTTTTAGTTCCATCTTGGTTCTAAACAGAAGCTTGGTGGAGGGGAATTGAAGAGACCTGGAGAACCAAGATGGCCGCCATGGCAAATATGGTCCGATTTAACGTTGCCTTGACTTCATGTCACCGATCTCGTCACCAGGTCCAGGACATCTGCATGAGCCTGTTCCTGCAGAGGGACATCCCAGCCGAGCTGCGCATGCTGGCCTTCATGATCGTTTTCCAGACAAAGCCCCCCATGGCACTGGTCACCATGCTCACTGCCCACCTGTTGGAGGAGAAGGATCTTCACGTGGCCAGCTTTGCGTACTCCTACATGAAGAGCTTCGCCCGCTCCTCCACACCGGACAACCACTATCTGTGAGTAGGGCAGCGAAAACCACAGCAACATCTGAGCATATAGCTTGGTGTGCAGTGTGTAGATATCTTCCCATGGTCATGGTCTTCGATGCAGTGTTTTATTATATTATTATATTTTAATATTGGTTCAAAATGAAGTCTAAAAGTCTAAAAAACAATGTCATGCTCTACAAAGCGAGCCAGCTTAATTTGTGTACTATACAGAATGAATGAACCATTCTGTATTGGTTATTATGGTAAAACAGTAAATAGATGAGATGTTTATATGCCATTTTTCTAGCCTTTTAATTACTTCATCATAGCCCATGCCTCACATCCAGCCATCCAAGCATTCAGCCTCTTGTGCGAGTATACCTCCAGACTTCAGACAGTATTGTGTATGTATTGTGTGTAAAATGTAACTGTCTCTCTCTCTCTCTCTATATATTGCCTTTGTTCTTCTAGTTCAACCACCTGCAACATGGCTATGAAAATCCTGGCCCCCAAATTTGGTCGTCTTAGCTTCCGTTACAGCAAGGCCATCAGCATGGACTGGTTTAGTGGTACGGTATCTTAAAGGGGCAGTCCACCGATTTAACACATTGAGCCAACCGTTGGGGTAACTTTCCTATATCATCTGTGTAATTAGAGTCCGGTAAAAATAGGTGCCTACTTCCGACTACCAATGATGCGTTTTGCATCTTTTTGCACTGGTAGTCGGAAGTAACAGCAGATTACAAAGTGTTTCTTCAATTAGAAAAAAGAAGACAAAATCGCTAGAGCCATTTCCGAGACTCCGCCCCGAGCCCTGTATGGGTGCTCTGCTACTACACTGAGACTCCGCCCCCCTGAGTCCTGTATGGGTGCTCTGCTACTACACTGAGACTCCATCCCCACCCGAGGCCTGTATGGCTGCTATACTACTACACTGAGACTCTGCCCTCCTGAGTCCTGTACGGCTGCTCTGCTACTACACTGAGACTCCGCCCCCCTGAGTCCTGTATGGCTGCTCTGCTACTACACTGAGACTCCTCCCCCCGGGCCCTGTATGGCTGCTCTGCTTCTACTAAGTGATAAGTTCAAAGGAACAGGGCACACAACATGGCAAATTATGCACTGGAGAGGGTTGGGATGGACAATAAGATGTCTCATGAATATTTGCTGGATGCCAATGTTCTGGCCCAATATAGTGAGGAGGAGACACCAAGAGGTCGAAGAGGCTGTTGCATTAGCTTCCGACTCTGGGAGTTCCACTGTGCCCAGTTTCTCTTGGATGCGCTTCCCCACACCAATGACCATGGTACAAAACAGTGCATGACAGAACATGAGAGAAATCCAAAATGTAATTGGAAAAGGCAACCCAGACCAGCTGGGTCAACAGATGACATCCATTCATTCCACTATTTAAAAACACGATCACAAACAGCAGTGTTATCCTATTGGGAGCCGGCTGACGTAGCGAGAGACCACCATATTGCGACTGTCGTACTTTTTGGCCGCTCCAAGCACCGGTACCATAACAGCACGACGCGCACCAAAGTCAGTGCAGCTTTGTCGAGAGGAGAATGGAGAGTGAACTCAAGAGTCATGTCTGACTAGCAGCTGCCATCAAAGTCATGTAATTGCTCGATGAGGGGGTTGGTATTTGCAAGTAACCAGTGATGTGATGGCCCTTCGATTTGCATTGAAACCTGTGAGAAAGAGAGTGCTGTTTCTGTAACAGGACCTGTACATAAGAATGCATCATGGGATCACCATATTGAGAGGACTCAAGAGCGTTTAGTACTGTAAAACCCTCGCATGAGAAACACTGGCAGTTTCAAACACAACAATGTCTCCCCATAATGACAAATCATTTCACGATGAATGTCTAAACGACCATAAAGAACATAACTACTAACATAATAGCTAACATTCCAGTGCTCCTATGCTATACATTCATAGCTATACCCCCAAGATAGCTTTAGGCTAGCACTCCCAGAATATATCTAAGTGGATCACAATACTCACAATTAGATTTACCCACGACTCACAAACTCACCACAATCACTTTCAGTAACAGCCTAACACAGACCAAAACGGCTCTCCCTCCATTAGTCCTCTGATAAAAAATGAACAAATACGAGAATTAACATTTTTTTATTTATTTTTGTTCATGGTAATTGTGTTTGTTTATAGAACCTAGCCTTCCACGCTCAGCAGCTGGAGCCAGTGTACGGTGAAAGGTGATTTCACTCTTACCGTCACACTGTGACGAACAGCCGACTGCGACACATGATGCCGCATGGTTGGTCTGCGTATCGTGATGAATAAGAAGCGAATGAAAGCGTCTAGAGTCGTCTTCTTATTTGATGACAAACGGCGGGTCTGTCTTCGGACAGAGTTGATGGTCGGGCGTGTCTTGGGACTGGCTTAAGAAAAGGAAGGAGGCTAATTGGCTGATGGGTATTGTAGGAGCTGAAAATGAGTGGCGTAGCAAGAGGTATTGCTTTATTCCCCGTGCATATTATGCTCTGGTCAAATATTTATCCATTATCATTATTCATAGGGCCAATATTTAGTATACTGTATATATGGTCTTATTCAATTGTGGAATGCCATTGAATAAGACCAATGCAATGGAGGGACAGGATAATCTAGTGGTTCGGGTAAGCTTTTGGGTTTAAACCCCAATGTCCTCAGTCTACCTGCAGTCTTCCTTGAGCAAGATGCCTAACGACCTACCTATGTCTTTAAATAAATCCACTGCAAGTCGCTTCGGATAAAAGTGACTGCTAAATGACTAAATAGTAGTTATAGTAAATTGGATTTCACCCGTTTGTTAATATCACTTCAGACGACTTCCTGATGGGCACATCCATGGAGTTCCTGATGCTCCAGAGCCAATCAAACATCCTCCCCACCGAGATGATGATGAAAGGAAAATACTTCTTTATCGGCAGGATTCTACAGCTCCTGGAGGTATGGGTGGCACACATTTAATGCTTCTTTTTTTACCAACTCTTTGAATGAAACCTGTGCACGACTGAAGGAGCTTCTATAGCTTACAGTTTCATGATAAATTGTGCATTTTCTTTCCCATTCACACTAAAGTTTGGTATCCGACCTGAAGGGATAAAGCAAATGTTTGGTGCTGACATTCCTGGATTCAGAGGAGACCTCAGTCTCAATGACTTACAGGCGGTTCTCAATGCGGTGAGATTGTCACTGATGTTCAAGAAATAATGTTCTTGGTTCTTCCAAAATATGTTTCTTGACATGAAAAAAGTTACATTGTCCAGTCAGTGAGCACCTCAGTGCAATGTGCAAGATAGACTTATTCTCAGCACAGACACATTGTCTGTGGTTCGTATTGTGTATAGTAGACACTGTGTTATACACTGTGTGTTTTTCAGATCCAAGCCTGGGAGAAAGTACCAAATGACAAGCCTCTACTATCATTTTTCGCAAGGGCCTCTGGTCAAGAGTGGTTCTTTGCTGATTTAAAGAAAGAAGTCGTTCAGAGTTTGATCAAGGTAAGAAAATAAATGTAATAAAAATAAAATGATGATCATTTATAATGATGATCAAATTCAACAGCAGAAATTTGCTCTTGCAGTACAATGCACAATTTTGTCATTTTGAAATTTTGACACTCAAAATTGAAATGTTATGAAGCAAGAGCTTAACGTTGTCATAACAAGGAATAATTCTAGTCCATTTTACAAACAAGCCAATTCGTCACAGTATGAATTACAACGGGATGACAAATTACTAAAATTAAGCTTGCTTTTAGGTTAAGTAATTTTAGGTTAGGTTCGGTTAAGTAATACTACAAAATTGTTGTATTCTCCAAAGAGAAAGAAATGTTAAAATCAGCCATTGGTGTTTCCCTTCCCCGGTGTTAGTTTATTGATATCTCACTGATAACTAACCTTTTGATAAGTCATTGATTACTTGCTATCGTTACAGGTGAGTAGCAGATACACATAGAAAACTAGAATGGTGATTAAACCTGTATTAAACTACGTGTGCAATACAGTTTTAATGCACACCTGCCAGCTAATCAGAAAAGAGTATTCATCCAAACCATGGTATAAGACATAATATATGCACTTGTTTTATTAATAATGTTGTTTTGTTATCAATGTGTGCAGGCGTTCGGTCCTTCTGCTGGTAAAGACAGTCCTGTCTGGGGAATTATTGACAACCTCAAGAAAGGGTACTCGTTCCACTGGACCAAGCCTTTCCTGATCTTTGAGACACGATACTTCCAAGCCACCACTCTGGGCCTCCCCATAGAGATCAGCAAATACTATGAAACAGTCAACGGTTTTACAGCTAATGGTAAGAAGCATGTCCGACTAAATATATATATAACAATAACAATAACACCTAACACCTCGCCCTAACACTAACCCTAATCTTAAACCTAACACCTAACCCGAACCCTAGTCCTAACAAAAACACCAGTCGTAACCTTAGCCGTGGGCCTATCAGCTAGCCCAGACCCTAGCCCTGACACTAAGCCTAACCCTAGCACTAAAGCTAACATATAACCCTAACCTTAACCCTAGCCCTGCCATCATAAGAGTTATCTTTTTTGTAGTCAAGGCAGCAGTAAACCCACCAGTGACGGAGCATCTTGGACAACTCATGACGTCTGAGATTTCCCTGGAGACAGACGGTTTCATCGGGTATACATATTTCTCAAATGTTTGAATGTAATGTGGTTTTATGATGCATATACATTCCAGTCAAGAAGATGTGGAAATTAAACATTACAAATGAATAAAAACTGATAGGTGATATTTTGTAACTAACATTCCTTATAACTAATTTGACTGTTTGTGTTTGTGTGTTTTTTCCAGTTTCACCAAAGACTTCTGGCTCTTCCATGGGATCAACACCGAGCTGTTCCAGTGCGGTACGGAGCTCAAGTCCAAAACCCCCGTCACCATCCCATGGAGGTTCTCCGCCAAAGTCAACATCAGAGAAAGGAAGTTTGAGCTCGACTTCCCCCCATGTAAAGAACCAATAGAACTCATCTCAGTAAAGTGAGTGTCGGCAGCCATGCATACTATTTTGTCATTTAGCAAACACTTTTATCCAGTGCGACTTCAGAGTAACTTTACAGTACTTTTACTACTGCCGGGAGGGCTTACGCATCTTGCTAACCGCTACACGATTGCTGTTTCGCAGATCCAACGTGTACGCGGTATCCAGGAACATTGAGGCGCCGACTCTAGCCAAGATGACCCCGATGATGCCCATTGCCATGGACGCCAACAATGAGATAGTTCGCAATGGCCC
>OMKP01023992.1:0-14118 GCA_900302375.1 Bathygadus melanobranchus
ACACACACATGCATATACACACACACACACATGCATATACACACACATACACAAACACACACACACAGGTATATATATATATATATACACATGCATACACACACATCCACATACATATAAACATTCATACAGGCATGCACAGACACACAGAAACACACACACACACACACACACACACACACAATGCCAGCCCGCGCCCCTCCATCTCCGCCACACTGAACCCACAAGGGCCCGAATGTCTCATGCATTATTCTGAGCAATTCCCTTTGTTTTCCCTCCTTTTTGTTCTGGATGTTGACATGTTGGGTTGAGCAGGAACGCGCCGTGCTCTCATAATAATTGGCCCGCTTTTGTTCCCCTGTCATGAAGCTGCTCGGATCACTCCTATAGGGGAAGTAGGAGCTGTTGTGGGCTAATTGTACCAGCGGGGGTTGGGGCAATAGTGGCTTATTTTAAAAATACTTTCCTTTCTGTATATGTTATACTGTGTTCGACTAATATGGCACGTTTGCTGCAGGGTTCCCTGAGCGGTAAAAATGACAATTAACGGCCCGTTTCTCCATTTGCGCGGATTATTCTACATGTGCGTGAGTGAGTATGTGTGCGTGAGTGCGCGTGCGGTAGAGGGGTGGGGGCCGAGGGTACGTGTGAGAGAGAGGAGAGAGAGAGAGAGAGAGAGAGAAACTCTTCTCTTTGCCTTCTAAGAATTAGTTAGATACACATTCTAAGAGGAAGGGATAAATGGCCAATTGGGGGACTTTGTCCTGTGTTAAAAGAGGGCTTTATACATTCAAGTATTGAGTGTGTGACCACCGCTTTAGTGATGAAATTGGATTCAGAGTTCTTTTTGTCCCCTAGACAACACATAGGGGTAATTCAAGGACTCGCTCTCTCTGATTTCCAACGGGGAAGCACGGAGAAGCATTAACAGAACTTCAACAACAATCGCTTCGGGCAAGAATTGAATGCCATGTAGCCTAATACGACGATGATGACATGATGATATTTTAAGCCAGTCAAATGATGACGACTGCATCCAATGTGATTAGCTGTGTTTCTGTACCATCTTAACACCGCTGTTAGGCGATGCGTAATTGGAACTATACGGTTGGCGTTCATGGTTTTTTTTTAGGCTGTCGCGACCCGATGCCGAACGCACGAGTTCAGCGTGGGGTCAATGCGCGCTGTAGTGCTGTGCGATCGATCAATTATTCATAATTACCTGATTCAGCGAAACTAATAATTTCCGAGCTCTCTTCTTGTATCTCGTTATTGTAGGCTGCCTGGCCGTCAAAGCTCGGTATTTCAACTCTGCCATCCTCGCGCACTTTCCCGGCGTGTAGTCTCCTCAGGGCGGTCACCATGGCCGCTTTGGGTATCGGATGGGTGATGTTGGGTCTTTCCCGCATCTGCAGCCTGTTCAGTATGTGTCTCTTCACCGCTTCCAGAAAGTCCACGTCTACTCGTTCCGACTGGTCTGGCGCTCTGAAGCCGCACGACGCGCACGACTCCTGGGACGCAGTCTGCGTCTGCTCCGTGCCGTCCGCCAGAACAGAGCACATGGAGAGAATGCAGGCAAATAAACAAGAGAGTGTTTGCGTGTACCTGCACATTTTTCTAAATGGGCAAAACGTCTCTGGAAGGTGTAAATAATGATTACGCACAGAGCGAAGCCAACGCGTTTACTGTTATTGCTCTATAATGTGTCGATTTCTAATTCCCCGGTGGACTATAAATTCATCCAACTTAAATCCAAAAGTAAGCGCGTGTATTCCCAGGTTCGCTTGGTTATAGAAACGCTGGTTTGATAATCCAAGTCATTATGAGTTTAATTCTGCAGCCATGCTTCGTTCGCCTCAAGAACACCTAAAGCCAAACTTTGATTGCAACACGTATAGTCTCCAAGCTGTTGCGGACTGATGAGGTGGAATTGTCAATGCGTTCTCTGTTCACTTTATCAAAATAAACGAAGAACAACAACACTGTTTTGAATGCCGGCGTCCAAAATGCGCTACAAAGTGCGCCCTTTCCCATTCAAAAATACGTCTGGCGCAGCACTTTGGGAGACCAAATTCGTCAGTCAGTTTTGAAGTTCAATCAATACTCGAATACGCATACTCTGGTGTCTTTCGCAGTAAACCGTAGTCTGTGTCGGCGACTCGCTGCGCTCGGTTAGTGGACAGATCCGCGCGTCCTCAAAGATGCTATTGCCCTGGCGTCTGTCCTCCTCTCACTGGGATCACGACACAGGGGCAACGCACACCCAAAGTTTTTATACAAGTGTGCAAACCACGTGGGGATTTCCACCAACTGGACGCGAGAGAGTAGAGTACTACGTCTCGAGAACCGGAGTTTTGCAAACCGCAGACGTGGTTATCCTACTTGGTTGATTGCAATAGTCATTATTGCACGTATAACCGCTAACCCTAACCCCCACTGGAATTATGTTCAGACAAAGTCACTCTGTCATATAAAAGGTTGTTTTAAAACAACTCGTGGTAACCAGGTTTTCTGAGGCTATGGGTGCAAGTGAGTGAACGAGGCGTACGCTGCACTCCGGATACACCTGATAAGGACATCAAACGGCACAATTGCAATTGAAGATGTCTAAGTTATATATGAATACCCTACTTTGTTGCAGAAAAGCAACTGCTTGTTTTCTAGATTTCAACAACATTTCTAGATCTAAACATGTAGGCCTATATAGGATATCATTAGCCAAGATGATGTCCAGTCACTGATCCGTAAAGTAGGGCTATTAATCAAAAGTTTGTATTCATACTTTACATAGGGACAAGCACAGACTTTTGGGAAGGTTTCGATTCAAAACCTTCATACTCCTTTCTAAGAAACGGAGCTGTATCGACCCGAAAGCAAACAAATGGCGACATCTCCTGGTACAATAGGGCCACTACACTGTGCACAATATGAATTGATAATCAACGCAATACTTTGCTTTAGTTGGCCAAGTGTCGTGCTGCGTGATCACAATTTCGAAGTATGTGGCGTTCATTTGCTTACTTTCCTAGAAATAAAAGTGCACATGGGGACAGCACAATCCAACATCAGAAAAACGTAAAGCCTTAGGCCTATTTGAAAAAAAATGACACGAGGGAAACAACATTCTGACGTTGTCTTTATGCCGTCATAGGAATCTACTTCCCACAAAGAAGTTAAAAAAAACTAAACTAGCCATTTTTTGGCAGCGTTGGCCCAGATGTATTGCCACAGTCAGCCTGTTCCCTCTACTGATTATAACGGAGTTCTGGCCCCATCGTGTGGAAACCTGCAGAACGCTTCCACTCTAATCAAGGTTGGCAACTATTTAACCATTTAGGCCACGCACGACCCGTCAGTCCTACAAACAAATACCAAACACGACATTTTATGAAATTGTTTTATTTGGAAAAATATTTCCTCAAAGTATCAAAATAAAAACCATCATCAATGGTGTTTCTGAGTTAAAAATCAAACAAAACAAACACATTCAGAACAAGATGAGGTGACAAAATATGTTGTATTTAGAGCACATTTAAAGCATTACAATATTAATGGTGAGTATAGGCTATTAGGATGTTACAAAATGTTTCATCAGTACAGTACATCTGTGCATTGTAAGTTTACAGAAGGTTTTGTTGATATTTGTAAAATGAATCAGTCATCACAATATTGCAAATCACAAATTAGTGCCTAATACTATACGGTTTTTAATACGATATACTATATATAAACTAACATGTGAGGGGCCCTCTCAAATACTACTTTGTCATATAAAAGTGGTTAACACGTGTTTTCAAATATATCACAATGACAAAACATAAAGTGGTTCCACCCTGTCATATTTATAGTGTCAGTCTTACTGAATGAGAATGATGACGTGGGGACAAAATAAACAACAGGTCACCTGAAAAATGACAACAAACAACCCTTGGTTTGTTGGAACCCGCCATTTTGAGGCCTCATGCTGTCAATAGTGATTGGATTTCTGATTGGCTGAGGAATCAATCAAACGCATACAAACGCATGCAGTAAGAGGTAGAGAAGGGGTATCTTTTCATGGGTTTATTAATTTCTTCTTCCTACCAAGTATACATTTTGTTATATGTCATATGTGACCTGACATTTAGTTAGAACAGAAATTAATGATGAATGATAAATATTTTTCTCCCTCTCCAGTTTTCGGAGTAGTGGTTCTCTCAGGGTTCAGCCATGGTCATCTGCCATACGGACATGGCCGCCTGCTGACCCAGTGGCTTCCCGCCCAGGAGCAGCAGAAGGTCCGGAAGGTTCTGGACTATACCGTCCTCCATCATGTCCCTGAGGTCCTCCCCTTCCACCTCCCCATCCACCTCCTCGCAGCTCCAGCGGTTGCTGAACGCCCGGTTCTGAAAGGTCAAACAGCTTTTTTTGCCCTCTCCGACAGCGTACCGCTCGGTCAGACCGCTTTCCGTTTTCTCAAAAGTCTCCAGCTCTATGGTGTCCTCCGACGTCGTGCCCAGGTAGGACAGCGTCGATGGGAAGCACTTGTTCTTGAAGGGCCTGGGTTTGGTCTCCAGCCTGGGGAGGTGCAGCGACCCTCCAGTGGTGGCGGGCGTCAAGGGCTGGTAGCTCGGCCCCAGCCCCAGACAGCAATGGTGGATCCGGGGCGGAGGGTTGGTGGAGTTGGGCAACAGGGCCAGATGTTCCCAGGACTGGCTGCGGAAGCTGTACCTCCACAGGGAGTTGAGGGGGGCGTTCAGGCTCTGGCCGCCACCGTACAGGAGCAGGCTGTCCTTATAGGCCACCGCGGCATGACCCACCAGCCTGGACGGACCAGAACTGTGTGTGTGTGTGTGACGGGGAGAGCCACAGGGTTCAGGTGAGTGACAAGGATAACTCAGTAAAGCAGTTTGATAGCTGTTTCATCTAACAATTACCTCGAAGATAGCTGTTACACACTGAATAAAATAGAGAATGTCTTCCTCATTCGTGAGATTAGCACACAAGCCAGTTTGTTTTAAAACCTGTTGTAAACCTTTGGGACAACAGCGCTCCATCAATGTAAAAAAGTGCTTCTTTTTGCCACTTTGCCAGGTTCAGATTGTTGTTACAGCAACATTCTGGTTTGTTGAGTTGTTACAGGAAGAGAACGGTGGAATTGTGAGCGAGAGTTGGAGAGAGGAGTGCTGGGTTTGTTGTGTTGGCGAAAGGTAAAGAAAAAAGTTTTTCTCTGTAGGGATCCTTTCCATAATGTAGTCTGGCAATTATAATAACAATGTGGCTGCATTTTTAGAAGACGTACATTGACAGGCACTACTGCCCCAAAGGTTTACATTGCAGCCCATTTGGCGGTTGATGGCTAAAGTGCTCTCGCTCAATACTTGACCAATTTCAAAAATTGTTGTCACTTAGACCCAAAATGATGGGGAAATAAGGTCCAGGTTGAAAAATCCTGTTATCCTTTAACTTAATTTGACACGTTTTTAAATTCATCTACTGCTTCACGTGTACTCAGTCCTCACACTTGACCAGCGGTGTGTCAGAGGGATTTCAGACAGTTTGCTGTGGACAAACAGAAAGGTTTTGAACCCTGATTTATAGTGATGACGAGGTCGACCCGCAGATGTTCTGGAAGTGTTGCCCTTCCAGATATGGTGGTGCATAGGAACTAAAAGGCTGGTTCATGTAAAGATGTGGCTACTAATGTGTCATTGAAACCTGGTTCATGTGAAGATGTGGCTACTAATGTGTTATTGAAACCTGGTTCATGTGAAGATGTGGCTACTAATGTGTTATTGAAACCTGGTTCATGTGAAGATGTGGCTACTAATGTGTTATTGAAACCTGGTTCATGTGAAGATGTGGCTACTAATGTGTTATTGAAACCTGGTTCATGTGAAGATGTGGCTACTAATGTGTTATTGAAACCTGGTTCATGTGAAGATGTGGCTACTAATGTGTTATTGAAACCTGGTTCATGTGAAGATGTGGCTACTAATGTGTTATTGAAACCTGGTTCATGTGAAGATGTGGCTACTAATGTGTTATTGAAACCTGGTTCATGTGAAGATGTGGCTACTAATGTGTTATTGAAACCTGGTTCATGTGAAGATGTGGCTACTAATGTGCTATTGAAACCGGGTTCACGTGAAGATGTGGCTACTAATGTGTTCTTGACTCTGGTTCATGTGAAGACCTGGCTACTCACATGTTCTTGAGGCAGCTCCAGGTGCGACTCTCAGAGTTCCAGCCCCAGAAGTCCCTCTGCTCTCGCAGGCCCTTTAGGCCTCCATACAGGTACATGGTCTCCTGATGGGCCACGGCACAGTGGCTGTGTCTGGGGCCCGGGCCCCCGGAAGCCTGCTGACCCCCGCCCAGCAGAGACCAGCACATGGAATCTGTCACACACAGAAAAACAATAAAAAATGTAAATAATAGAATCATAGCAATACTTTTTATTTGTAGAGTGTTTACTATACAATGCACTAAAAGAATAAAGTAAAAGCAACAATATAATAATCTATATAGATAGATCGAATTTCCCCCTTTGTCAATTAATGAAGTATTTATGTACTTACTTACTGTTTTATTATTTTGTGGCAAGCACACTATTGTTATCAGGCATCTTCATGTTTTTATAATTTGAGATCAACATATTATTCTTCTGTCTGATTTCTGAAACATAGGGTTGTGTATAGGGTTAAGCAGACCCAGCACACAGTTAAGCTATACAGCATTATATAACATGCATGCTAGCAGCTTGTTAACATGTTAGCACGGGCACAGTTAGAATCACATGTACTGTATGTCTTCAAAAAATGCTACTTGCTCTTTACCAAAGTCTAGTCTCCAGAACTCCTGTGAGGAGCCTCTCATGTCGATGTAGCCTCCGTACACGAACATGGAGGAGCCAAACACCACCGCACTGTGGCTCTTCCTGTTGGTGGGCATCTGTACACACACACAGACACACACACACATACCGACAGACACACACACGCACACACAGATACGCACGCACACACATGCACGCATGCACACACACACACAAACACACATGCACACACACACGCACAAGCACACACACATGCATACACGAATGCACACACACACACACACACACACAAACACGCACACACATGCACACACACGCACATTTGGGTTAGCTTATAACAGTCTTTCAAATGTGTGTGTGTGTGTGTGTGCGTGCATGTGTGTGTGTGCACGAGAAACAACCTACAAAATCAGTACACAAGTAAGCTTTTCGACAAATTGGATTGGATAAAAGCGTCTGCCAAATGCCTTAAATGTAAATGTATATGTAGTATATTATACCATATATGTAATATATAGATATACTGTATATATTATATATTTGGATTTGATTATAGTTATTTGGTATTTCTTGCATCCCTAATGATAACTACCAGCAGCCGTCGCACAGTGCAATAGTAAACAGTGCTGAAGAGGCCGCTGCTTTTAAACGCCATCAACGCAAGACAAGCGCCGTTGAACGGCCCCGTTTTAATGGAGATGCAAATCCCAGCCGCGCAGTCCAATCAAGTCAAGCCACTCCAGCACATGTGGAAGCTATGGCAGAGCCTCACGTACCCAAGACATGCTCTTCTTTCCCTGCCAGTGGACCCATTTGTGCTTCCCTGGAGAAAGAGAAGTAGAGACATATCTGGAACAATGAAAACAGGTGTCTGGAGATGGAGGCTCTGCGGCATCCAGCAGGCTACACAACTTGACCTATATTTAGGAGGAGCGTGAACACCGTGTCCTGCTATTGTGTAAACGTTTCCCATACTTTTTGATTAGTATCACACGACACGATAGTCCTCTTGGGGATAAACGAAATGATCATTTCTGTGCATTTTTGTGAATATTGTTGTATGTTGTATATTCATAACATCATAATAAACCAGTACAAGACAACAAATACAGTGTAAAACAACATATAAAGCACCATGTATTATACGGGGGGTGGGTCCTTCCTTAATGTTGAATCATTATCCAATGTTAATACGGCTTCATATTTCATTAACAATGCACTGACTGAAATAATTACAAATGCATGCCCATACTGTGACCGCTGAAAGAGTTGATTTCATTATTTCACTGTGGATAACTGTGGGAATGTGACAGATTCACATTCCCACAGGTTGACGTTGTACATGGCAGCGCTCTACAGGTCTACAAGCACAGACAGGTACGCTGGTCGGGGCAAGACACGAGCAACTCCTGGGAAGCAACTCACCTATGTCAAACACCCACAGTGGACACCCCCACCGTGTGTACGCACAATCCAGGGTCCCCCCGAACACATACAGGAAGCCCTGGAATGAACCATCTGTTAACCAGGTGATTACTGGACGTCAAGTCCAGTATCAAGTCATCTCAGGCCTAGATCAGGTCGGCAACATTAAGCAAAGAGTAATAACAACGTGCGTTTATTACAAAATAAATGCTCATTGTCACTGTCACAGATTGTGGCGTATCGGGGTGTTCCCAGCCAAAAGTCCCAGGTTCGATAAGCATCATCGAGCAAGATGCCTAGCCCCTACCAACTCCTTAATGACTAGGAATATCTCATGTATGTTCACTGTGAGACCCAACGTACTACTGTCATGGTAGCTCCATGGGATTTGTACCTCGTGGGCCACCATAGAGTGGTCCTCTAGTTCCTCTGGTGCCGCTTCACCTTTGCAAGGCAACTGTGTCCACTCGTTACGCACTAGGATAGAATACACACACACACACACACACACACATTAGGCACTTTCAATACCTAAAGACACACATGAAGATAAGCACACAGACCAACGAGGCCTGTTTTGGATCATGTAATGTCCGTGGTCAATGGCCACACAAAGCACATTTTAAATATTTAACAAATATAAAAATGTGGACTGAGTTGCACCTACTTCAACACCGTAATTCTGTATGTATGTAGTGTAACGGGATTGCTAGCAGCTAACGAGCCAGCCGGCGGCTACCTGCGCTGTAGCTCCAGAAGTCACGCAGGCACTGGGTGCTCCGGCCCCCCAGGACGTACACATACCCCTGGTGGGTACAGCAGGCATGCTTGTAGCGGTCACGTGGTGATGCAGCGTCCTGGGGGAGGGGCGTCCACAGACAGGGGCTACTGTGGCTCATCACGTCGCTGTCTCTGTCATTGTGGCATTTCCTACAGTGGCGCTGTCCATGAAATGAAGCGGTGGAAATAACGCCGTTGTTATGGTTATACGTTCAAGTATCCTAGCATCATGCTCTTAAATTCTCTTAACTATGTGAATTCTGTATCCCTGCATGTTCAATAGCTAATAGTGTTGCAACTCATTTATTATCATTGCACAATGTATATCTGTTCCTTCATGAGCACTGTAGTCCTATATCTGCTACAAAGATAAGTGTGTGGTTACAACCAGTTTGGACACAATAAAGGTTTTCACAAAAAAAACATGCCTGGAAGGAAATAAAGCCACAGAAGTGAAGGAAAATGAAAACTAAAATATTGACTGAAGAAGCCCCTGCAATGACTGTCATCAAACCCCATTGACAATACTCCTCTCAGACGCAATTAACCCCAACAACAACAACCCCAATGGAACGAGTGACATAATCCTTTAGAGAACGATCCCTCGCCTGAACCTTTGAGCCATTTAGGTGGGAGTCACGGGGAGCCAGATAATTATAACACATGAGCATAGCATGTCAGGCCCAGTTGCGTTGCCACAACAACCATGGTGCGTTGCCACAACGACATGGTGCGTTGCCACGGATGCGTAAACTCTCCGGACCGCTTTAGTCTCTAGCCCGCACGGACCACCTGACTCACGTAACGGGATCTGCATCCGAGAGGGTTACGTGACGCAGCTAAAAATGGTATGGAGCACCTCACGAAACCCAAGGGAGGCGTCACCGTGGGACAAACACATCGCTCACTCAATTATGGGTCTGCTGGTACATTCTTGTACCAGGACACGGGTAGTAGACTCATCTTGACTAGTTTAGTCTAGTACCCGTGCCCTGGTACAGACCTGGTACAGTGTAATGAGACCTGTGTTTGTCCTACGATGACACCTCTGTGAGACTGGGTCTATTAACTCTACTCTATTAACCTGTTTAACGGTTCACCTCACTCAAACACTACTATTGTTGACATTACATTTACATTTAGGGCATTTGGCAGACGCTTTTATACAAAGCGACTTACAATAAGTACATTTGTCGGAAGAGGAAAACAACAATATATATAGCGATATATATATATCGCTATATATATCGCTGACAGCGAAAATAACAAGTTTCAAGCACTCCTGAGTGTTAGGTCAATAGAACAAGTTACAAGCTTACAATTGCTAGGTTGACCGGATAGGACAGGATATGACCGTTTATTTCGACATAATGACTAATCACGCTTAGTCATTATGTTGAAATAAACGGTATAGCCAATAGTTACTTTTCATGCCAGTGAACACTATCCATTCTGAAAATATTAAACGGATAAACTGACTGCTAACAGACTGCTGTGTTTTCTACGAACCATAACCCTGGTTCTTCAATATGAATAAGGGCCAGTCAAAGGACTGACCGCTGGTAGTCCTATACATAATGGCACGTCTTTTACTCTTTGCATTACACATTTTAAAAGTAAACATGAAAAGATTAGTGTTACGTAAAGGCCTAGCTTAACGCAAATGTTTCTTCAGCTAGAACCTACAAAAACAAAAGGAAAGGGGGAAAAAAAGCACCGTCTTGACAAATATAGTGTTGATTTCGGCATGACTGGAATTTCTCTACACTTCAACCATGACAACCAGGTGGCCCCGGCATCTTATCAAGTGAGTAAACACTTGTGGCCCTTGGATCAAAAGCCCCCTAACACCGTCCATTGTTCCAACCCTTGGTTAGGCTTAGTTCAAACATACTTTGTTGACATTTTAGATGGAAAAAATCACATAGAAATGAGTGATTAAGACAGAAATACGGTCCATGGAAAAAGCAATTCAATTGTTTAGGCAGGCTATTATAGACTACTTATTGTCCCCTGACACAGAAAAACACAAAAAAAGGCTTTGTGACTTCGAAAACATGAAGTTTTTCATGTTTCTGGGTAGCTGGTGGTGACTATCAGGGGACATCTACACTCTAGTAAATTCTACCAATATTTAAGCAATGGTTACTTCGTTTTAAAAAATGTAATCGTATTCCTTTAACTTTACAGGTCCTACTTCGTTCCCAGACGTTCTCGTCTCACGACGGAACACCTGGAACGGGATGCTCCAAATGAGCGTTATTGGCGAGAGAGAGGGCGGGACTTTCAGATACATGGGTTTAGCGGAGAGAGACGGGCGGGACTTATGATAGATATGTTTAGGATATTGCTTTGTTGTATTTTTCGTAAAAACTCAATATTTTTTCTCCTTGTCGTTATTCTTGTCATGTTGGTATTCTCTCTCCGGGGATTATTAACTGGCGTACATGGGCAGTAAGACAACGGAAATTGCATTGCGGTAGTCCGGAATAACGCTACAATTCAGGCTCCTTTCTCAGACGAACTGCAGCTCGAGAACACCAGGCTCTCTGGTCTGAGGATGGCAGGCGTCAGAAGAATGCGCTACGTTATTTCACAGTAAAATACTTTTACGAAAACGTTAGAGCGAACATATAAAATGTTAGCTAAGTTGACATTGTTTCAAATCGTAAATAACTTACATACTGGTGGATTTGGTGAATGCGAAAGTTATTGACGAGTTCCTCGACGTTGTGAAGAGCTGCATGAGAAACTTTGTGAAGAAGACACCACTTCTTCAGAGATAATAACCATATCCCACCCAAATCTAAATAACGTCGTAAACACGGTCGTCATCCCCAATGTACGTCAACCCAGGCAGCGAGGTAGTGAGGAGGAAAATGTTATACATTAACTTACCAAATGATCTGGTAGCGTAATTGTTGCTCTTTGAGTCCCGTTTTTCCGAGCTGTTCGCCGTCTAACGGAGGAGGAGCCACGGTGTTGCGCAATGGGAGGAAGGAAGGGCTGCACTACGTTACATTTCATCAGTCGTCTCCATTGAGGCGCTCGGGCTGTGAAGTGACACATCTGACGTACATTCAGCGCGTTCTGTTCAATCGAACTACGTTTTTAACGCATGGACATTATGTCCCTGTCCTTTCTTTCTTTCTTTCTTTCTTTCTTTCTTTCTTTCTTTCTTTCAGATAGGCCTAAACAGAGCCCATAATCTCTATGATAATCTAGGCCTATAAAATGTTACTTGACATTATGTTACTTGTTACTTGTATAGCACATATTCCATGTCAGATTAACAGCAGGCGCTATGGGCCTATACGCTTGCTGCACAGTATATGACAATGTAATAATGCTCTATGTCCTGTCAATTACATATTAATTACACAAATGTAGGCCTATGTCTGTTTTTTACCCTCTGTGTATTATGTTAATTTTATGCATTCATGCATTTATCCAAAGCGACTTACAAAAAAGTAACACGTACAAGATCCTACAAGATCCTACAAAGAGCCAAGACATACAAATATGGAAGTGCTAAGGATCCAGGAGGGGTGGGGTTAAAGTTGATCGCGTAGGGGGGAGAGGTTTGGGGAGGAAAGGTGGGCAGGAGGTGAAGTTATTCAGAGTCCAAGTGGACTCTGAATAGGTGGGTCTTGAGCCTCTTGCGGAGGTGCATAGCGGGTTTATAACACCCAACTAAACATGACTTGAAAAGCAATGTCATTGGCTTTTACAAGCCAACATATATGGTTATTGCTCATGTGATCCAATTAATTGTGTTCTTTTTGAAGTTTGTAAATGTAAATGTTTTTTATTTGACAGTGTATTGGCTGTGTGAGCTTAGCTGTCTAATGCTTAACAGATGTAGGGGGCAGTAGCCTGGCAACCAGAAGGTCGCTGGTTCGATCCCCGGCTCCGCCTAGCTAATTGTCGAGGTGTCCCTGAGCAAGACACTTAACCCTAACTGCTCCCGACGAGCTGGTTGTTGCCTTGCATGGTCTACACCGCCGTCGGTGTATGAATGGGTGAATGTGAGGCAAATGTAAAGCGCTTTGGATAAAAGCGCTATATAAATGCAGTCCATTTACCATTTATGTAGGCCTACATCACCAAGGAATGGTAGGCCTTTATTGAATAAATACTTACTTATAAATGTTCAAGGTTTATTGACCACATAGAGATATTTTATAGAAGCCCATCAGTTGTTTAGCAATTGGAATATAAAAAAACAAGGGCTAACTTATGTTTCCATGAAAATATTTACGAATACAGTAGACTCAATAACAGCAACAACAATATACATTTATTTAAAACAATAAAATGCTTTTTAGCATGAGTTTATCACTTCAAAACATTGTGTCTAATAAACAAAAATAAAGACCTTATCCAAAGCAAGTTGGTTAAAATTCAGGAAAATGCTAAATAATACAAATAAAAGGCAAATCTTTTTTTTACTCTTTTTTGTCATTCTTGCCCAAAAGAATGAACGAATAAATTAGTTAATTAATATATAACGTCACTATTATAAATAATAAAAGCATTGCATAATCCATCTTTTTAAAATAAAAATATAGAATATATTATTGTATTTCTCATGTCCGGCAAATTGCAAGACCTCAGTGTCAACTCCCCCTCCATGTTCTTATATTAACGTTTCGGACTGAGGTACTCTGGTAGTCTGGGATACGAAAAGTGCCCCACTTTAGATAGCTCAACTGACTGACCTGCAACAACCTCTGGAATTGGAAACTTAAAATTGATTGCGTTCATGAGAACCGCAGTACACACATGCGGCCGGTAGAGTGTAGTATAGTTCAGTATTTGTATGTTTACAGTTCAGTATTTGCATGTTGACAGCTGCTGAATGAGGTTTCCGTCGTTCCGTCATTAGTGTGTCGTCCAGATCTGCTTTGAGCTTGTGTGTGTGTGTGTGTGTGTGTGTGTGTGTGGGGGGGGGGTGTGTGGGTGTGTTAAGTCAACAGCCATGAGTTAATAAACAAGGAATGGTGTACTTATCCAGAAGGACACTTGGTCTAATGCCACTCTATATACAGTATATACAGTATGTATGTATGGCTCAAAGTGAGATTGAGCTAGCTTGG
>OMKP01023992.1:14138-28274 GCA_900302375.1 Bathygadus melanobranchus
GGGGGGGGGTTCTAGTTGTCTCACATCTGAGTGAATGTAGGCTTCTTTTCTTGGGTGCTGTCATTCACATCAGGCTTAAATCCGCCATTATGCAAAGAGTAGTGTTGTTTTTCCCCTGCATTACTTTTACTATGTTCATCCTCCCACGATGGCAGACTCTCGCTGTCCTTATCCGACGACCCTCGGCCAGTCTTCTTATATAACTGATAGGCTGTTTTGGGGGAAAGCATATTTTCAATATTTGAATTGAATATTTGATGACTGCGGGCCAAACATTTAACTAAATTAAAACTAGTTTCATATATGGATGGCTACCTTGCCCTCAAGGAGCATGACAGCAATAATAAAAAAAATCTGAAATAGCCTAACGCCCTAAGAACTTTTATTTGTCTCAAAGATCAACCCATAAAAAAACCTGCCTCATACATTTGGAGATGAATCAGGTTCATCTGTGAAATCCATAAGATTGAATGGGTTTGTTTATTGTAGAGAAGTGACTTGCGATTTTGTTAAATAAAATACATAAGGCAAATCATTAAAAAAAAAAAACACGCTGACTTCGTGTGCGTGCTCTCACCTCCGACGAACATCAGCGCCACCACGAGCTGGAATATGCTGTAGATGAGCGGGAAGGAGAACATGACCTCAAGGTCCTCGGGCAAGAAAGACATCTGGACGATGGTGCTGCACAGCTGGGCGTTCTGGAAGCCCGTCTCCAGGGCGATAGTACGACATCTGAAACATGAACCGCACAAAGAAGCAAAGACAGAATGACGACTGCGAGCGGTCTCGAAGGGTATTCACAGAGCCCATGTGCGCCACCGACCCCAGAAAACTTGAAGTGAATCTGAGTCATGGTTTTAGAGTAAACTAGTCATGTGACCGTTCGAAGCGTGCGTCCCGGTATCACTGCTTGCAGCTTTATTGATAACAGCTCAACCCAAACAACTTCACACTCAACACTACACTCTCACCAAGTCAAACGGATGAACAGTTCTCACGCTAGGTGAAGAACACACAGACAGAGATTCCTGGAATTATGGTTAGATGTGTGTCCGCTTATATGTGTGATTTTGCGCTTCCTGCGGGCGAAGTAATGCCTAGCGCTTATCTGAGCACTTACTGAGATTGAGCATATGGCGTCATTTCTTGGGCTATCTACACCTTTCTCATTCCCTCGATTTGCATACTAAATTTCAATGCCCATAATTGTATTTCCGTATAACTCGGCCAATTTCCTTTTTTTGTTTAAATCCATACATATCATTTAATCAGACACAGACACACATCTGTCCCAAATCTGGTGTCATTTGGGACACTGGTTTCCCAAAACTTTCACTGTACAGGAAAATCTATATAGTCAGGTGTTGTGGGTCCAAGAGGCAAAATTGTTCAGCTTGTCAAATAAGGTTGCATTCATATCGCGCTTTTATCCAAAGCACTTTACATTGCCTCACATTCACCCATTCATACACACATTCATACACCGACTGCGGTGTCAACCATGGGAGCAGTTATGGTTAGGTCTTGCTCAGGGACACCTCAACACACCAGAAACACCAGACAACTGCTCCTGAGCTACTGCTGCCCAAGAGTGGTATTGTTTGCAGTATGTATGTATGCCTCTCATAGTTTCATTCTTTCATGAAACACAATAATGTTAATTATACACTTAATACATCTATGTGAGGTGAACAAAATGCCCAATTTTCACTTGGAAGTGGACCGAGATGCCCATCTTCAAGCGGACCAGAGTTTAGTCCACACCGGAGTTTGGAAGAGCATTCACGGCAACCCAATTGTACCATTCTATTGGGGGAAGCGCTTCAGGGTTTGATTTAAATGGACCAAAAAGCTCAGGTGTCAAAGCACTCTAAGTTAAGGTTCTAGGAGTTGCAATGTTAATTATGAAGTTTTTTTTTTTTTTCAGTTAGTTAGAAAGAAGTTATAGCTAGCTAGCTTGTGTCTACTGTGCTGCTGTTTTTTTTTTAGAGCCTTTCTGTTAATAATTGACTTGGTGTCACTGAGCAAGGCATCCAACCCCTAATTGATGATAAGCAGGTGGCCTTGGGACACACACACACACACACACACACACACACACACACACACAGAAGCCACAGAAGAATTATCTTATTGAACAGTGCATTTGGAAAGGCCCTCTCCCCGCTAAGGAAGAGGGGACACCCCTACCTGAACCAGGGCTGACCCACAAATCGGGCCATGGCGAAACCCAGGCCAAAGCCGATGAAGGGGTAGATGGTCCCAATGATCCACAGCGAAGGGGCTATGTCCCAGGAGGACTGGTACAGAACGCCACCCACCACGGCAATGATGATGATCAGACAGAAGCCCAGGATGGATCCTATCTGGAGACCAAAACCACAATCAGAACCGTCAGTCATGTGTAGATCGCTCACTAAGCAAAGTGCATGTAGTCTTTGAAGATTGAAAATGTATGACTAAATATTGAATATGAAAGTATGGTCACCCAAGACCCACCTATTCAGAGTCCACTTGGACTCTGAATAGCTTCACCTCCTGCCCACCTTTCCTCCCCAACCTTCTCCCCCTACCCGATCAACTTTAACCCCACCCCTCCTAGATCCTTAGCACTTCCATATTTGTATGCCTTGGCTCTTTGTAGGATCTTGTACGCTGGTATGTCCCGGCACTTGAAATATAACTTCTGGCTACCTGCTGTTGTACAGTAAGGAGCCAACCTAGCAACTGTAAGTTTGTAAACTTGCTCAGTTGACCTGGCAACCAGGAATACTTGTAACTTGTTCTATTCTAATTGCACTCTACCTTCAGCGATATATTGTTGTCTCCCTCTTTCGACAAATGTGTTACTTTTTTGTAAGTCGCTTTGGATAAAAGCGTCTGCCAAATGCTCTAAATGTAAATGTCACCTTGAGGATCTTTTTGGCCAGCAGGGGTTTCTTGTGTTTGAGGTACATGCCCAGAGCAACAGGGATGAGCAGAGCCACCAGGGTGGTACCTGAAGGAGGGAAGATTACAGTTACAACACCACATCACACGACAACCCATAGTCCCCTCCAACATCCATTGATAAGCCCCCTAAGCAATCGACAAGGCCATGGACCCCCCCACTCCCAAATAAATGTATAAACCCTGAGAAGGAAGCCATGGTAATTAAATCATCCTCATCTTGAACAACACACATTTTGCTCTTATATCTTTTGGATGCTTACAGCAACAATTTCACAGGTCGTTGGAGTCACAATATTTGAATGAATATTTTAATGTCAAACAGGATTGCAACTGTGTGTTGCAGCGAGTCAGCCTGGTGGCATCTGCATGTTTACCGATGCTGTCGTAGGGGATCTGGATAGAGTCGGAGGCGGTCCACACGGACGTGTAGATGAAGAGGCAGAGGGGCATCATACCCAGGGCCAGGATCGAGGAGCAGGCCGTCATGCTGATACTGTAATATAATTTCCCCAAGCCATTAGAAATGAAGCAACCAATCACTGATCATTGCTAGGCCCAGGGCAGTCAGGGAGCCAGCCAGTGCCAGTAACTTTCAGCAATCAAGCTAACCATACAATCACCCCACCAACCAACTAACCAACCAACCAATCAAAAACAACCAACCATCAACCAATCAACCAACCAACCAACAAACAACCAACCATCAACATCCAACCAACCAGCAACCAATCAACCAACCAACAAACCATCAACCAACCAACCAGCAACCAACCAACCAACCATCAACACCCAACCATCAACCAACCATAAACCAACCATCAACACCCAACCATCAACACCCAACCAACCACCCATCTACCAACCACCCATCTACCAACCTTGAACCAACCAACCATTAACACTAAACCAACCAACCATAAGCCAACCAACCAACCATCAAACAAACATAAACCAACCATCAACCCCCAACCAACCAAACAACCATCAACCATGCACAAACCAACCATCAACTCCCAACCAACTCCCAACCACCCACTACCACCATGGCGTCACCTGAGGTCCATGTCTCCATCCAGCCAGTAGCAGATGATATTGGAGCTGGATCCCCCGGGGCAGCATCCCATGATGATGATGGCGACGGCCTGCACAGGCAGCACGTTGAAGGCCAAGGACAGGGCGAAGGCGGTGAAGGGCATGATACCAAACTGGCAGAGGAAGCCAATGAAGATGCCCCAGGGTCTCTTGATGTGTCCCCACAGCTTGGGGGCGTCCACCGTGCAGCCCATGGAGAACATCACCATGGCCAGCATGACTATGAGCACTATGCTCAGCACCTTGCTCAGAATGACATTGAAGTCACTGAAGGGAACCAGACAGTTTTTGCCCATACAAACTGTGGCTTCTAGTGGGCATTTGACATTGGCCATCATGGACGAGTGGTATGACGGTAAAAGCAGTCTAGAAAAAAAGGCAGTCTGCTGTAGTACGTTGGTCCCGTTTACCGTTCGTCGTCATAAAATTCCAGTTTGTTTGTTTCTCCCTGAAACCAAAGCATCCCAAGGAACAATGAGGAAAGACACTCTCCGCGTGGGTATTTAATGTCTTTCCCACAACCGTTAACAATCAACACGAGAAAGCGAATCAAGAAAGAAAAAAAAAGAAACATCACTTGCTTGGTTTTTTATGGGGTCAGTTCATATAAAAATGACTGCGTTGACGTTTCAACTTTGAGCTTAATAAGGGACGATTGCACCATATTCTTTCTTTATTGTTTATTTTATGTGCTCTTAAAGTTCTTTTTATTGGACACCTCCTGTCACATCAAGGGATCACCATCATCATTGTCATCACCGTCAAATGCTGAGGTGGGGGGGGTGGGGTTGTTCTTTGAAACGAGGGCCCCGAGGTCGACCAGTCACCATAAAAGATTAAGAAACAAATGATGATATATCTTTGGACGCCCTGTGGTTGGAAGAAAGTAAGTTGTGATAGTTGTAGAACTTGTGATTGATCATATCGTTAGAAACGGTCCAACAGGGTACATGAGGATACAGACCTATACAGGCCCTTATTTTATTATGTATTGCTAATTCCTAGTTTATCGATTGATCCAGCGATGGACGAAACAGACACAGGTTCAGTTTGGTGAACTTTTCCACAGATTCCCCAGTGACTAGACAGTTTCATTATGGAGAACGGCATGTTTAGACATCTTGTTCATGGATGCAGGACTGCAGACATTGGGGTTCGGAAGCAGAGTCTTTCAGCTAGGAGTCAATCATCCTAAACTCTATACTATCATGTCTGACATGCCTGTTATGACTGTGCTGCCTATTTGCTTACGAAAACTAAATTAATGTTTCATGTTTCAAGCAGACAGTAAAGCCACTGAAATTAATGCCCTCGCAATAATAGTACATACATGGTACGCATGTGGACATATTGTACAAGATATTCTTTCCTATACCACTGTTGGGCTGAGACCCACCGAGTCTATGTAGATTAAACTTCCACGGCCAACCTCTTGCCCCTAAACAAATGCCCCCTAGGTGTGTACGTGATACATTTACAACATTCCCTGAGCTGAAAACACCTCCGCGTAACATTTAAAGAGACCAGTAAAAGCACACCTAACCCAAGGCCACGAATAGCAGAAAAAAACTGGTTTTATTTAGACAACATGCTGCTCGTTTGTTTTTAGATTCACTGTACTATAACTACCAATATCGCAGGATTTTAATCACTTCCCTTTTTCATGCCATCAATAATTCAAATGCATGGTAATGCATTTTTAAAGATTTATTTTAATTAGCCTCCTTAGTCATCCTGTTTTAAAGGACCGCATTGCACAGCACACCTGTATCCATGGGAACCTTTTTTCGGGAAATATTTGCCTAACTACAGCTTCCCTGATTGTAAACGCTTATCTTTCAAACATTACCCTTCAATGTTGCCATGAATCTTGTTAAAACACCCGGAAACAAAGAACAGCATTGCTTAGGTGTATGGACATTTAACCACAACCCAAAAGCAATGTTGCATTTATGGATTGCATGTTATATAGCACTTCATATCATGATGACTCCTACCTTTAATTCCAATCGCCTGGAGTCTAAGCCTATATAGATCCTCTCTCTCCAGCCACAGACCATATACTGCTCCATGCTGTCTTTCTATAAATATGTAATTTATTGAAGATGTACATGGGTAATGTTTAACATGTCTGCTGAATATATGCTTGATACGGAAATATAAAAGTGGCCAACATGAAGCAACATGAGGCACTTAAGTGTTTTAAATAGTTTGACAATTCCAACATGTTGGTCTACAAGTCAAGACAGCTTTCATTTGGATCCTTTATTCTGCATACATTCTTTTAGAAACAATAACGGCCATCATAATGTCTCTGTAGGAAAACTACTTATTTGAAAGACTTCCCACAATAGACATTCAAAGTAAGCAAGAGACGAGAGAGAAAGAAAGATTGAGATGCAGGAGACGAGAGAGAGAGAGAGAGAGAGACAAACTGCAAAGGCAGGAACAGGTTTTTGACATAGTTCATTAATTAGCAAATGAACAAACGTGTAAATAAATAAGTAGAGTGTGCCTATATAAAATGTATGTACACATGTGCACACATCAACTCTGGCTTGGCTCAGCACTCGCTGGTGTTGGGCAGATGTTGGCCAACTCAACGTTCCCCGTGACGTGACCGATGAAACACCTCAACAGGTAGATCCCAGAGAAATGGAGAGAACTGTGAGATAAGAGTCAGAGAAAAAAACGTCACCTTCGATTTCTATAAGATGCAGTCAAAGATATGGATTTCTTAATTTCATTATTTGGGGTCTAATTTTGCCGCACGGAACATTTTGTTTATACAAAAAGAAACGAAGGATCACACACCATCTTATGATGACAAACACATGGACTGTTCTAGGTGAGATTCCTAGCGCGTCGGCCATCTTATCTCCAACGATCCACACCAAGAAGGAGCTACACTATTGCTCTGCTTCTGCCGTGCGAATAAGTGCACATGTATGCGTGCGCTCTGGCATGTAGGCGTGATTATGAATGTACACACAATCCTTATCTTATCTGACAGAAGATAGTGATTTGGTGTTAATGGTTTAAATGGCACATTGCCATTTACCGCATGAGGAAACACTCAGACGACACACTGTTCCCCAACTATAGAAGTCATAGCGAGTGACACTCACTGACCAAACTTTAGGTTTGGTCTTTGGAATTTATCCAAAGGCCAAACCTATCCATTATTATCATTGGAGAAATACTGTGGAAAAATACTGACAGCAAAAACGCATGATGATACTGTAGGTGGCATTAGCTCATGTGATCACACTAAAACCTCACCGCGCGCACGCACATCGGCACCGTGCACATCAACACCGTGCACATCAACACCGTGCACATCGGCACAGTGCACCTCACACCCACCTCAGCACTGCTGAGGTGGGTGTGTCATAAATCATAGAGGAAGCACTGGCATCCTTGCACTCTGTAAAACCTGCCAACACTAAGCTTTCAAGTAAATGCTTTTTAGAAGTAGTGTGACCCTGGTTTGTTTCCTGGTTTGTGGAATGTACGACCCCTGACCCCCACCTGTAGCTTAATGTTTTGTACCGGTAGCTCGGTGCCCTCACAATTAGCCTAAGGAATACATATACTACATCCATATATTCTGTTAATTTGTCCCAATATCAAGTACATTTCATGTTTTGTCCAAAGTGACTTAAAATGAGTCAAAGCTTACAACACACACACCTATGCAGGCGTAAGTCTCCAAACTCAGATACACGTGCACATGTCGGACTCAAACTAAGAGTAGTTTATTTTTCAGTGTTTTATGTGTGTATAAAGCGACAGTATATTTAGCTAACTAAATTGCAGACATAAAGAGAGTTATGCAGAGGGATGGTTTTATTGTGTCCAAGGTTACAGCAGCAGAGTACACATGACCTTGGTGAGTCATGCATTCCAAGGCCAGGGTGTGTTCCTTCGGTTTATTGCACAGCCCTGTGACTGGTCATCCCCAACATGTGGCATAACTTGGTGTGAAAACGATGAAACATAAAAAATAACGAAATTGAAAAGAACAGTGCGTTAAGTTCAGATATATTAGCACATTTGGGAATAACTAAAACACACGCTTTAGAGAGACATATAGGTCAACGTTTGCTTAGAGAGAGATAAATAAAGTTACAGGAACACTATTGCAATCATTATTGGACACCAATAAAAAGCGGTAGCTAAACGATAAGGGGAACGTAAGGATCTATGTCTATACCACGGCCGTGCGGTCACCGCGGGAGACGGAGAGCGGTGTCTCACCTGACCAATAGGGGCTGGGGAAAGCAGCTGGAGGTGTGGTCTCTCATCAATTCCTGGAGACTCAACAGGTTGGTCAGCAGTGCTCCTTTGCCACACTTATCGATCTTGGTCATCACTATCTGGTGGACAAACACAAACGGCTTCACCATTCACCTCTCACCCTTTGCAGTCATTTAGCAGATACAGCTTTTATCCAAAGCACCTTACTGTGAATTTCATACACACATCAGCAGGTGTTAGGCATCTTGCACAAGAACGCCTACAGGTTGACTTGCAGACATTGGTGTTCGAACCCAGAAGCTTACGGTCAAACACTCGTCAAACCACTAGACTATCCCTTCCCCTAATCTGGCATTTAATTTAGCTAGTTTTATAGACATCCATGGACATCTTCCAGCACCATCTTCCGGCTACCTGCCTTGCACTGCTGGTTTCTCTGGAAGCTCAGCAGGGTTGGTCTGGTCCATTCTTAGATAGGAGACCATGGTGTTTGTAGAGGTGTTGGAGGGCCAGTAGGCGGCGCTCATCCCTCTATGTAATATCCCCAATACCCCAGGACAGAGAGAGGGACTCCTGTCCTGTCCAAGAACATTGTCTTTCGGATGAGACGTTAAACCGAGGTCCTGACTCCCTGAGGTCACTAAAGATCCCATGGCACTCGTCGCAAGAGTAGGGGTGCTAACCCCGGTGTCCTGGCCAAATCCCAACCGGGCTCTTGAACCGACATGGCCACCTAATTATCCTCCGGTCTCTAATTAGACTGGATCATTCCTCACCTCTCCACTGTGATAGCCAGTGTGTGTGTGGTGAGCGTTCTGGCACATGCTGGCTGCCGTGCATCATCCAGGTAGGTGCTACAGACTGGTAGTGGATGAGGTGTTGTATCCACACACACTCACACACTCACTCCCTCACTATGTGAAGCGCTTTGGGTATCTTCAGCACTATATGAATGCAATCAATTATTATTATTTTACCAAAATATTTGTGAAAATAGTATCATGAAGGCCTGGAAATAATAATTTACTTCAATTATTTGTCATCTTCTCACAATGTTGACAATCTACCTATCTCTATCAAAAGGTGAGATTGATAACAACATCACCATCATCATCATCATCATAATAACGCTAATTGTAACTTTATTGTGGATGATAAATCATGCCACCTTCTGGTCAAATAACTAAACTGCAGGCAAAAAGGTTAACTTCATTCTTTCAGTTGAATCAAGACACTATTTGATTTACTACTTAGTATTATTTACAATCAAGTCAGAGCAGATATGAGTTGGGCATCTTGCTCAGAGATGACAACTGCGGACATAGGGGTTAGAACCCAGAACCCAGAACCTACGCTATCTTGCACCTAATTTCTCACATTTTGAAAAATGAATTAATGTACAGTCCCAATTTTAGCAGAGTGTTTAATAAACCACGAGTGTTGAATAATTGAGCGGCTCTCTCCATTAGGGCTCCACGGCATGACGTTAGGATTTAAACAGGCGAGCGTTGGAAATTAATCTGCCGTGGACGCCATGATAGACGGCCCAGAGTTAAGTTGGGAGGTTTAAGAACACTCAGGGAGAGAATAACGAAGGGAAATGAGACGCGTGTGCGCGCTAAGGTCCACGACCACATGATGAAGACCCACTCCTGGGTAAGAGAGAGGTTGGCAGGAAAGATGAAGGGGTGGGGGGGGTCTTGCTCAAACTGCTAGTGGTGGATTAGCTATAGGAAGGCGGTATCCTAATGCATCCCTGTTTCCCTTACAAAGTTATTTACTTACTTCCGTCCACCCACACAGACAACATTCCATCCATCTATCCACCCGACCATTCATGCATGGATCACCACCCATCCCTCCGTCCATCTGTCGTTGTATGGGGCAGGATTTGGGAGGTGGCTGGGGTGGTGTTGTTAGTGGCTGTATAGTGGTGGGAAGGTGGTAGTGGCGGACTTACCACATAAGGCCGCTTAAACTCCTCACACATCTCCAAGGCAATTAAGTCGGCCTCTTGGACACCAACAGAACCATCCACCAATAGGAATGTCCTCACCAGACTGAAACAGCCAATAGGAGAGGGTTAGTTTACACAGATTGTATATCTGTTGCCTTGAACGGGCTTTCAACACAGTAGGAGCCACTCTGGCAGTATAGGATCCATGGCTTTTCAAAACATGAACTAATAACAATGAAAACACATTAAAATATCTACTTTCTCCTTGTTTCCAAGTAGGGCTCCACCATTTCCACAAAGTCCTTGGGCGCTTTGTGTCCGTAGCCTGGCATGTCCACTATGGTGAAGGCCTTCCCCACTTTGAAGAAGTTCATCTTTTTGGTGTGTCCCTGACACACAAGCCACACATGGTACGTTGTCAGAATATGTATGCATTTGGATAATCCATTTTCATTATGCCATTTTTGGATAGCAGTGCACACCCTTTTCACAAAGACGTCATTGTAGGACAAACACAGGCGTCACTCAACACTAATTATGGATCTGCTACTTTTATGTACCGGGGTACGGGTAGTAGACTTATCTTCACATGTTTAGTGTACCATAATACCCATTTAGTGTAATGAATAACACCTATGTTTATCATACGACGACGCCTCTGTGAAAAGGGTGGACGTGGTGTGGGAGGACTCACTGGTGTCTTGGAGATTCGGACCTCCACCTCGGGACTCAGGGAGAACAGAGCTTTGATCAGGGATGACTTGCCGACATTGCTTCTCCCAATGAAACACACCTGGCAAGGTGAAACAATACACACAGCAGCAGATGGGTTCACTTCATAGACCGGTTCACTTTTCTTCAATCATTTTTCGGCCACTTTTACAGCCACAGATACAGGTCGGTGTCAGGGAATCTGGCGCTAGGATGTCGCTAGGTTAGGTTGTGGATGTTGGGGATCGAACCCAGCACTTTTCGGCTAGTAGTCCAACCCGCAGGCCACTAAACTATCATGCACTCCCCCCTTTCAATTTTACGTTATTATATTATTTTCCCCACTCTGGAGTTCCTGTCTCCCAGTGGAATGGGAGTGTGTATTGCTGTGTGTGTGTGTGTGTGTGTGTGTGATCCTGTGATGCCCATGCACTCCCTCTCTATCCTGCCCTTGATATAGATATTGTACATAAAGAAACAGATGTGTGTGAACATTAATTTGGATAATCTTGCTTCATACTCTAAACTCTCTGTACTGACCTCTGGTTGTTTAAGTGCAGGCACATGGTCCATCCTCACTGCAGAGCTCAGGTAATCTATGTGGTTAGATGAGCTGGAGTGGAACAGCTGCTCTGCTTTCACAATGTCCGCGAGGCAGGGCTGAAACAACTGGAAATTAGTCCTGTCCACCGACCTGTGAATTGGTTAGGGTTCAGAAACATAGTTGTAGAGGCCAGGCCAGTACTGAGTATTATTCACTTGAAACAAGCGAGTCAGTGGTGCTGACTCGCTTGTTTCAACTGCCTTGCACTGCTGGTTTCTCTGGAAGCCAAGCAGGGTTGGCCTGGTCCATCCTTGAATGGGAGACCATGGTGTTGGTAGAGATGTTGGAGGGCCAGTAGGGGATGCTCATCTCGCTATGTAATATCCCCAATGCCCCAGGACAGAAACGAAAACTCCTGCCTGTGCAAGAGCACCGTCTTTCGGACGTGAATTTACACTGAGGTCCTGACTCCCTGTGGTCACTAAAGATCCCCTGGCAAGAGTAGGGGTACTAACTCTGCTGTTCTGGCCAAATTACCAACCTTGACCGACATGGCCTCCTAATTGTTCCCAAGGCCTCTAATTTGTTTCTATCGTTCCTCTCATTTTCCCTGTGATAGTCAGGGAGCGTTCTCGTGCGTACTGGCTGCCGTGCAAAACAGGCGCTACATAAATGCATAAATAGTTAGCGAAAATATTTAATATCAACCCAATTGGTTGAAATGAAATTTTTGGCCCACAATCCAATTTGTACGTTATTTTTTGTGCATATGCTTGTTTTAACCCAAACAACATCTGCCTGTAACATCAATGAATGCACATGACTCCATAGTTTGCTTGTGGCTCGAATCATCCGTCTGTTCATATATGCAGGACCACGATATAAAGGAGCAGTCAGCAATCCCCATGATGTGCCACCCCAAGTATTGGAAGCACTGATTCACACATTTTTTTTGTATTCAGATCATACACTGCACGAAAGATCTAGGCTTATTGTACATATATAAAGCCAACCTGTCGAGGTACGGGTCCAGCACACTGAAGGGGTACAGCAGGCGTTGGAACTTGAAATTCGACAGCAATGAGGCGGACTGGACAGAGGCCAGTTTATAGAGACCTTGACGTGGGGCAGCACGTAACGGTGTTCCACGCGACAATAGTCGCCGCCTCAGGCAGAACATCTTCACACAACTCTGAATCAAGACCTGCCCAATAGAAATTGATGAAAGGCAGAGTGTGTGCACATTCACACGATTACGATTATTATTCTCCCTTGGTCTCAAACAATCACTATTCTATGACTATATAATCACATTGGTGTTTCGCTAGTGACGTCCAATGATGAAACGATGGGTGACGTCCTTATATGAAAAGCACGTTATTGAGTAAACTAAAAAAAACCACACATGCATCGTAAAGCTTACACGAGTGTCAATATCGTCCTTTCTTGATAATCGATCATTCTTTTTTTTATGTTGAGAATACTATTAGACGTTGCAGTACATCAGATCCACTCCATATGCCCTCCATGCTATGTGCTCTGTGCAGCAGCCAAATGACTCCCCCCTGAAACCACTCACGCATGGTTCCGCATGTATAATGGTCCAGTCAGGTAAGGTAATTATACAGAGAAACAAAACATGTACAACTTCATTTACGATACAAACCGTGTGTAATTAATTGTCGCTGCTTCTTAGTCATACGGGTACTAATTCGTCAGTGCTGTCTGGTTAATACATGTCGCAAATGTTATGAAAACATTACATCTACAAATAATTGCTACAATCTTCTAAGATTATTTGGTGGTCCGTTCATCATATAGAGGTATTTGATGTTGATTAGTTGAAATATGCTGTGTTTATATGTAGCAGACGGGTGCTAATCTTTAAATATGTTTGGTGAAGACTTCACAACCGAACCATAACAAGTCAAATGTCCAGAAGCCATTTCTCTGAAACCATGAGATTACGAAATGTACTTCTATCGTGCTGGTAAACTATAAAGTTACATGGGTCACTGGCGCGTTATTTATGAGCATTAATCCTCGTTTAGATTGGCCTGCATTCCTCAAATCGATGTGTGGAAGAAAAAATAACACAGGATCACATTCCTGTGATCCTGCTCTGGGTGGAAATTGTACTTTCCACGGACGAGATACATCTAGAGCTGCCACATCCATCTCGCAGCACCCTCTTGGCCAGGATTACTGGGGATTACGACTCTGACGTTTGCATATGCAAGCCAAATACACGTCTTCATAAATTGGGTTATTGGAGGTGGTGGTGATAACAGAGAGACTGTGGGACCTCTCTCGCTGTCTGTCTGTCTCTCTGTCTGTCTCTGTCTCTCTCTCTCTCTCCACAGTTTTATAGTTATAGTTAGTTATTTAATGTAAGCCTATTTCAACTTTAAAATTGTATTCTAGGCCTATATAATTGCAAACGTTCTTTCAATTCTATTTTATTATTTTGCAGGGTCCTTTAATCTACGTCGTTCACAATCCGTTATTGTAAAAATATATTGCACATTTTCCAAAAAACGTAAATGTCATATATTATTGGTGGTGGTGGCTGACTATAAGTATATCTCTCCACACGGTGGCGATATAGACTGTTGGC
>OMKP01023993.1:0-11505 GCA_900302375.1 Bathygadus melanobranchus
AGCAAAAAAGAGTGGGTGAGATTTACAAATGGTGTCAAACTACCTGAACTTGTTTAAGGTTTTGGGCCACTGACCATTCGGTTCGGAATATTTTGCGTTCTAGCAATTCAGAAAAACTGTAAAATGGTGCCATGGCAGTAATATTTTCCTAAATATATAGTACACACGTGTGTGTGTGTGTGTGTGTGTGTGTGTGTGTGTGTGTGTGTGTGTCTGGGTCTGTGTGTTATTAAATGTGTCATTAAATATAGTACATATAATATAATTCTTACCGTTCGCCTTGCTGCATGGGATATCTTCGCCCGATCTGTGAACCGCGTCAATGTAAGCGCTTCCTCGTTTTCCTGACATATATTTGTAAGGGGGGAAATAGGCCTACAATCAATATAAACGAAGAAACATGGAATTGCCACCTGAACAAAAACAAAACAAGCAAACTAACTCATAAAACAAGGAATAGTCTTCTCTCCATCCAAAACGCATCTGGTAGCCTAGTACACACCCAGACAGGACACACGTGTCCACGTTTATAAATACTTTAAATGTTTACTGACCATGATTGCGCCTCCCGTTCGCGATTAGTCCATTCAGAGTCATCTAAAGTTAGATTTCAGATTTCGATCGGTATTGCGTGATTGACAGCGTTCACGTTGTGTGACTGTCTTCCCTGCTCCGACCCCCCTCCTCCTCCTTCATGCCTTTACAGTAAGCAAACCAACCGGTCGCTCCTGCTCTCTTCAACCGGCTGGTATGCAGCTTCCTTTGCGACGGCAATCACCCAGTCTCAGAACTTTATGTATGAATATGTATCAGATGTTCCTCTGCTGATCACAACATTACGCATTTTAGATAACTTGACTTTGTGAGAAGACGGCCTTCATAATAATCACACCGCACTACACCACAACAGCGCCCTGCAGTCGTAGCAGGCTTTTTTTGGTAGGCGCAGGAAGGAATCAGTGATTGAGTATCGAGAGAGATCCTTAATGATTATTGCTAATTTGGCTCATTTGAAATAATTCTAGATTCATAGAATAGAATAGAATTGCACGTCTTGTTTGTATCAAATAATAAATGTTTGTATGCAATTGGAAATTTTCAAACTTTTATTTTGAAGAAGAAGGTTAACTCACCAAATTAACTTCATACTAAAACAGGGAGATACACAGGACATAGTTAATTCTAAAGCCTGACAAGGGTGCCATCAATCTGGAATAAAAACAAACTGAAGTAAATTACATGGTCAGTCAGGCAGTCGGTGATTTGGTCAGTCAGTCAGCCAGTCAGTCAGTGATTTGGTCAGTCGGCTAGTCAGTCAGTGATTTGGTCAGTGGGCTAGTCAGTCAGTGATTTGGTCAGTCGTCTAGTCAGTCCGTGATTTGGTCAGTCGTCTAGTCAGTCCGTGATTTGGTCAGTGGGCTAGTCAGTCTGTGATTTGGCTATATTTGGTTATATTCTTCCCAGGAGAGCGAACTGTGAGCAACACAACAACATCAACAACCCAGAACATACCATACACACACCATCCATACATACATCATAGGCTATGCACCTCAGATAACCCTGGGACGAAGCAGACCGAATCACAACAGAAGGAGCACCAACTCGGACGTCTCGATAACTACATTCAGGGGTGATCCCGGGATGTTCTCTGTGGTCAACCAGCCTGGAACGTGGAAACATGGCAGGTTGGTTGGAGTCCTGCGTCATTGTAAGGAAGCTGTGTGTGGGTGTGTGGGTGTGTGGGTGTGTGCATATTGAGTTTCTGCCTGCTGGTGACATTATATCGTCTGTTTCCTCCTGCCGTCCTGTTGTTTACAGTTTTGTCATTGTCCTGTTTATTTATTTATGACCACAACGCATCACGGAGGGACATACCCACTACACACCTTGTCAGGGAAATGTAAAAAGGCATATCACACACACATCTGTGTTCATCCAACCTGTGTGATAACCAAGAGGTCCCCGCTGCACCACCAGATGCTGGCAACAATGGGGTTGGCAGTCATACAGGCCCACATCCCGCCACGACCACCAAGGTCAACCTCACGTTACGTTTACATTTACATTTAGGGGCATTTGGCAGACGCTTTTATCCAAAGCGACTTACAAAAAGTACATTTGTCGAAAGAGGGAAGCGGTACGGTGCACTTCACTTACGAGACTCGGTCACTCTGTTCATGTTTAAATCCTAAATCAAAGCCTTGGTCGACAACAATGGAGGAAATTGTTGTCGTTTGGCCACGTGGGTCACCTGTTTTGTCGGTTTATAATCTTAATTCCTTGCCATTTCATTGTATATGTTCACGTCATTTGTTTGTATAGGTCATGTGTTTGTGATTTGTGTTGCGATCAGATCTCGTGTAAAAGAGGTGACTAACCTCATTGAGACTTCCTGATTAAATAGAGGTTAAAATGAATACAATATTTGTGGGGGGGATAATCCGTGACTAGGTGTGCTGTTATTCATTGGCTAACCCCTACCTGCTCATTAATTACATATGTATTCATTGGCTAACCCCTACCTGCTCATTATTATATTATATCTATTCATATTCTACGTGTTACTGATCTATGGCAAGTGAATCGAAATGCACACAACAGTACTCAGACAAGGAGGTGAAAGCAAGGGGAGAGTTACTAGCAAATTGGATTAGCGAATTGGGTAAAGGGGCAGGAATGGGACCAGACAGGCAAAGGTTCGGCAAAGGGCTGGTGGTAGGACAGGAGGGGGTCAGCAAAGGGCTGGTGGTAGGACAGGAGGGGGTCAGCAAAGGGCTGGTAGTCGGACAGGAGGGGGTCAGCAAAGGGCTGGTAGTCGGACAGGAGGGGGTCAGCAAAGGGCTGGTGGTAGGACAGGAGGGGGTCAGCAAAGGGCTGGTGGTAGGACAGGCGTGGGTCTGTAGAAGGAGAGGGAGCAGGAGGGTCTAGCTGTGCTCCAGAAGGAGCACCGAGCTGTGTCATGTGGGCCGAAAATCTTTGAAGATAAGATAAAGTGTAGACAATGATGATGATGAGTGGACGAAAATCTGGGGTTGATATACTGGAGAGGTGATGAGCTGATCGCAGGCAGGTGTGTAGAATCGCCTAAGCAGCAGAACAGAGGCCTGTACTACGAAGCAGGATTTGGTGAGGTAACGTCAGGTTTAACAATGGGTTTTCCGTGTCACGACAGTGGTTCACTTTTCACCGGGGTACATCGCCATGGTAACATCGCCATGAACACCTAACCTGCTCCCGAGCAGGTTATGTTTGAGTTAACAGATTAGCACGTATAAAAGCACCGCCTACTGAGCAATCAATTCTCTTGGAAAATGGCATCACCATTCCAAGAAGATCCGGTGAGACCTTGGAATAGTAGAGTTATTCTTGGAATAGTTATTTTATTCAATCTATATTGTAACACTGCCGTGATTGCAGATTTTGAACCAGACGATCACATATGGTTTACCGACCGGGCCCATGGGGCCTGTGGCCAGGGGCTCTTGGCTACCAGGGGCCCTGGGGGGCCCACAAGGACCATCAACAACCTGTGAATTGAAAATGTATTGCTAGATAATGCTTGAATATGTGGGCCCCTCAGCCTATGCAAGGCCCCTCCTACTACCAGCATTGACTCATTTGTGGCATTTGTGGCATTGTCATTATTGTTGATTGTGCCCATGGGAAACCCGAAATATAACTGGCGAAAAGGGACACACCAAAGATGTTTACATAAGAAAGAACAACAAGACATTTTACCTCGCGGGCCATGTGAAGTAAAGGCTATGTAAAGAAATGAACTGAATTCATTTACAAGAAATGAAAACAGAAACTAAAGCTACCATTGGAGACTTCCAGAAGGGGCTTCATATAAAGTCAACACGTTGCCGCACATTGCCACTACTTCATCCACGCCTTGCATCAGCACGTAAGTACACAATCTCATATTAAAATTTAAAAAGGTGGGCCGTTGATAATAACTATATTTTAGCCGAGGGCTACGTTGAAATTCTGAGTTCAGGGTTGTCTTTTGTTATTCTATTGTGAATTTAAAAATAAACTTTTACACTTTCACACGTCAGCCAAAACAATAAATACACTGCTGAACACTAGGGTGACAGAGAGGATATTCCCCTGCGAAGGTCATCTGGATCAGAATAATGAACTATACTTTTAAAGGCTAGTTTAAAGAAAATGATGCATGGTCTCGGAGGATTCAGCAGTAGGAGGTTTATTGACATGACAGCAACACAACCACGAAGCCTGGGCTTATATACAGTTCTATACATTGGGAGGATTTAATCATTTAGCAATTAGCCTGATTATTCTCACATCATCTGCTTCTGACAGCTCAATAAAACAGTTATTTCTAGTTCCTTCGTTGAGTGCATAGACAGTTCAAAGGTCCTTGCTATATTGTACAAAGTTTCATTTTATGACTACAATGACAATAAAGTCAGCTTTTGCTTTCAGTTTATGCCCTCATCTTCGTTTCAACTGTCTCATAGGCCTGATTTCCTCATGAGCACAGAATGGGGGGGCCATAAACGCAACTCATGATGCGATATGGCAGGATTGGTGAAGTCAAGGTGCCCTCTAATGCACAATAACTATAATGAAAATATGTGGTTCCGGGGTTGAGTCACGGTCGTTTTGCAATGCATTTTTAAGCTCCACGATGCATATTGTTGTGTTTTCTTTCTTCGGAAATTGAACAATGTTACGTGCTCCGCCTCCCTCGTCTTACAACCCGACCAGCCAAGCCACGCCCCCTCACACCAAACATTTTATATTATTATATTGAGATCAATATGAATTATCATTTGAGAATGTTGAAATATTGAGCAATGTAGATTGTAATGGTGCATTGTGGGAAACATGTTTGAATTTGACTCATTTGGTTGTTTTTCTTTCTGTAGCATGTAAGATGGCTGTCGACATCGATGGGGATCTTCAGCTCAAAAAGCGGTTGGCCTTGACTCACCTTAACAATAATGAGGGGCTCCTCACAAAACGCCAAAGTCTTGCCACAAATTGCAACTGGTGTGAAGCAGAACTCACTGAGCTGTTTGACGCTCTCCAAGTGCGCTTTGAATCGTCGCCAACAAATGAGAGTCTTCCCTCGTGGATGATGAAAGTCTTGCATTCTATAGAAATCCATTACATCTCTCCGAGTTTGATACTTAAAAACAGACAGACAGTTAAACAATTGGTGAAGGATCTAACTATACCCGATGAAACCCTCCTGGACATCTTAAGCAGTGACAAAGACAAGGAACTCACAGATATTCTCGAAGAAATCCGTCAACAGCAGTTAAATCACATTGACGAAGCCCTTCTGACGACGGTGAAAGATATTGTCACGACAGTCTGTCACAGCCTTGAGTCCCCTGATGGAGAATCACACCTTCAAGGCTTGGAAAGCACATTGTTCCTGCTTTGTCTTGCAGTGGAAAAAGCCAAAGGATACAAACCCAGATTGACACAAATGGTGAGCTGGTTGCTGATGGCCCTCTCCAAAACTGGTTGGTTGATTCAGGTGGGCACCGGCGAGGGGAAGTCCTGTATCGTGGCCATGTTTGCAGCGTTCCGTGCCCAGACGGGCCAGACTGTGGACATCATGTCCAGCTCCCGGGTTCTGGCAGAGAGAGACTATCTTGATTGGAAGACATTTTATAAAAACATGAGAATCAGCGTCAACTGCAACACAAGTTCTAACGATGATGTGGCTTTAAAGAAGTGTTACCAGTGCCAGGTGGTTTACGGAGCGGCTCACGAGTTCGCAGGAGACTGGCTGAAACAACACTTCCACCGTTCATATGTACGCGGGAACAGGAAATTCCAATGCGCCATCATTGATGAAGCGGACTCTTTAATGCTGGATAGGGCTCAACATGTGGTTTACTTATCTAGCAACATGCCTGCTATGCAGCATCTCAACCCCCTCTTGGCATTGATATGGCACACCGTGCAACAATACAAAAGTATTAACTCCCAAACCATAGTGGGCCCAGAATACCTTTTCCAAGACATTGTGCTGGAAAACATCATCAGGAGTGAGGGTGTTAACAAGTTTACCATCCTCCAAATGGCAGAAGACGTGGGGCTCCTTTTAGGAGGTACAGTACACAACATTCAGAACACTCCCAGTGTTCTTGGCGAAAATTGGCACATCACCGCCACCCAAATGGCTGAGTTTTTTCAGTTAGTGGAGATGAAATACTCATCCTGTCACTTTGCCCTGCATGTACAAAATGATGACACAACACTGGAGGAACTGAACCCTAGGTCACCAGATGACAACAGTGAAAGACTGCAGGTGCCATTGCTGTATATCAAAGGCGGCATCTGTCGTTACATGTACAGCAATACAGAGTCACGGATAAGTGCAGCAGGAATAGTGAAAGGTTTGGTGCAGTTCACACCATGTGGAGTGACTGATGACACCGCTGTCTGCTATGTTCCTGGGTTCCTTGCCGAGCTGGTGAACTCTCAGTTAAAGTTATGGATAAGTAATGCATTCACAGTCCAAACAATGACAATGGACGATGAGTATATTATTGAGAGAGGGGGGGTAGTGCCTGTTGACTGCAACACAGGTGTAGTTGAGAGCCAGATGGAATGGTCACATGGGATTCAGCAGTTTCTTCAAATGAAACATTGGACCACAACAAGCAATATGAAAGTCATCACAAACTTCATGTCTAACTTTAGTTTGTTTCAAAAGTACAGTACTCAGATATATGGAATCACCGGAACACTCGGAAACCAATCAGAAAGAGAGGTCTTTCGGAAACTCTACAAGGGGATCAACACTTGTGACATACCTTCATTTAAACGGAGGAAACTGTTTGAGGTTAAGGGACTGGTAGTCGAGGATGACAGCAATTGGATTAGGGAAATCTGCAAGGTTGTCAAAGTGCAAATCAGCCCTACTCCTTTTCAAGCTGCGAGAGCTGTGTTGGTTATCTGTGAGACAATCAACAAAGCAAAGACCTTTTTCAATGCCCTTGGGAATGATATTTCCAAAAAAAGTCTCTACATCAACAACAACTGCGACAATTCAGCAATCTTTAAAAAGAAGCTTGGAGCTGGAGATGTTATTATTGCCACTAACCTTGCAGGTCGTGGCACTGACCTTGCAGTCTCTGACGACGTTAACAATGCTGGTGGTTTGTTTGTGGTACAGACCTTCCTGCCCCCAAACGTGCGTGTTGAACAGCAGGCATTTGGACGCACCGCTAGACAAGGTTCTCCAGGGTGTGCCCAGCTGGTTGTCTGTCGCCATCATTTCTCAACAAGTGTGAAGGGTGTACCATGTCCTTCCCTCTCTCAAGTTTTGCCGCAGGTTTTACCTGAAACCGATCCCTCAATATTGACCACTGCTAAAACTGACAGGGATGAGTCCGAGGCTAATAGACTCTCCGGTTTTGTGGAGAATGACATTGAGGCGATAAAGAAAAAAGAGAAGGTGTTCAGTCAGTACCTTGTCATCTTGGAAGACTTCTACAAAAGTTACTCAAACAAACCGCCACAGTCGGCTGTTGACTCCCTGAATGAAACCTGGGGTATGTGGTTACTCATGCACTTTGACATGGACGACTCTCCTCAAGACTTGACCAGGCTGAACGCAGCGCGGGCGAAGGTTGCATCGAGACATTCGCCCACTTCAAACCTTCACCATTACACAGCGTTTGGCAATGACCTGCGTGAAGCTGGCAAGCCTGAAGAAAGCATAGTAATGTACACTAGGGCCATAAAAGAAGACCATGCCTGGGCTGCCATTGCACTGTACAACCGTGCACTGGTAGTTTTATCCCAAAAAAACAGAGCGCAAGATGTAAGCTGTATAGATCAGGCACTGGCTGATTTGGTGAATGCTCAGAAGTCTATCAAGTTGTACCAAAGACAAATAGAAGTCACGCTTAAGTTCTCCAAGCTGGCAACCAGAAACCCCAACTGCAGTGCCGCCGGATTTGACAAGCACATGACAAAACTCAAATTATTAAATCTGTTCCACGGAAACATAAACCAGGCCATTGTGGTGCTTCAGGAGGCCAGAAACAATTATAGGGTGGTAGAGGTCTTTTCCATGCTTATTGACGCCCTTGTAGTTCCATATTTTCTGATAACGTTTATTAACCTTAACAATGGTCAACAAATCACAATTCCCTCACTTGTGGACTCTCTGACAGAACTTAAGTCAATGGGCTTGAGTCATATCTTTATCTTGGTACCGCAATTCTCCTTTACACACTTCTTCAAGCGTTTTTTTCTGAATTGACATAGAATTACAATGATTGTTAAAGCCATGGTAATCATTACATGTTTTGCCCTTGTACATGACATAGTATCTGATTTTCTTAACCCATATTTTGAAGCCTTTGAGCGTATTTGATGTCATGCGTAGACTATGTAACGTTGCTCAGAAGGATTTTGCTTTGAAAAAGAAAACAGTGGTGTAACAAAAACTAGAGGCAACAGCAAAATATAAAATACGAGTTTGCGTCATTTGTATCAAGATATATGTCATCTATGTATCTATTTGTTTGTTCTCTCACACAGCTGACTGCAATAGCAATCAAATGTTGTGAGAGTGACGTTCAAGTGCCTCTCAACATAGTAAGGTCCTCCGCTGCTATAATTGACATAACTGCCAGAAACTGCTACGGTATATTATGTATGTAGAAAATAATGTGCACCTTAATTTTTTGCACTTATATATGACATAGTAGGCTTTATGATGTTCCTAACCAATATTTTAAAGCTTGTGAATATTGTTATTGGGATATTAAAGTTGTATTTGATCTTTGTATGCCATAGTAATCATTGCAACTTAGTTCTGTCGTTTATTGTGATATTGATTTTTCCTGTACTACGAAAAAAATAGGTATTTGTTTCTAACAGACATTTAAAATGAAATAACTCATCGAAAGATTAAGGTCGACGCATTCATCAGAAGGACAATATCACGAGAAGCAGGGAGGGGTGTTTACAACGAGTCTAATGTAGAGTTTGATGTTGAACGGGCTTCCATTGGATGAGGGGGTGGTATGGGGTGCACACAAAAGTATAGTTTTTATGCCTTTCCTGTAAGTACCGATTTCGATTTTCAAAACAGCATTACTGACTGAACTACAGGTAACACAGTGAAGATGAGTAGATGGATGGACGATCCTGTCAGGTTTTTCTTAGTTTGAAGCTGGGAAAATCCAGCTACCCCGTAACATCACCTGATACTGACACAACCACACACACCGAGCATGTGATTTGGCAGTTTGCAAACAACACCACTAGAGTTGAAAATGAACAGACAGAGCCAGACCAATTCTTCTTCAGCATTTATTAATATTTAAGGTTGTTCCTTTATCATAGTACACAGAGAAATTAGCCACACAAGTAAGATTGATTGTATGCTCTTTAACATTAACTTTATTTGAAATTGTTATTTATTTATATTACGCTATTAACCCTTATTAGAGCTAATGGCTAAAAAAGTTACACACGATCTATCACACAGCTCAACTAACTTGTGAGTACACTAGGACAGTAAACTAACACTTCAGAGATGAAACTAAATTATTTCCCTAAAAAGAGACATGGTTAAAAAAAAAAAAAAACATTTGTAAAAGTAAAACAAAACAAAAAGGACAAGCATTACATTCGCTCTGCCCAGCTCAATTTCCTGGTCGCTTCCTCGCTCTTTATTAGGCAGTTTTAGGCCCCACCCCTTATCCATTATTTGGTAATGGGACCCATGCCTGATTGGTGGACTTATGTTTCAAATTGGGAGGAGCCTAATCCTCGCATGGCCTCCGTTCTTCTACCTGCAATCATTCAACACTGAACCTGAGTGCATTAAAAGGGTGGAACTCTGACATGACCTTAAAACTACTTCATTCTGGCATTCAAAGCAAACAAACCAACAGAGACACAAACATTAGCTCCTGTCTGTTTTTAGGCCAATGCCTTTTTTTCCAGTTATTATTCGCATAAAGCACTGCCCCACCCCCACTCCCCCCAAGATCCTAAACACACCAAAACTCAACCATCAACCCAACCATCTCTAACCCAACACCTAAGTGTAATCAAAACTTCACACCGAAAATGTAACCATTCTTTGGCCATTACCGAAATGTAATCGTTCCAAAGAAATCACGGGAGTACACACCGCGAAAGGTCCTGTATTATGTTTAGGGGTCCTCTAAGTGCATCATTGGCTAAACTAGGGTGGTCCTATAAATGTATCAATGGTTACCAAGGCAGTGTTAAGCTTGAACGAAGAGAAATTCCTCTTCCCTAACTAATAATACAGCAAGGGATTCCAAGCACAGCATTTCGAATGTCAAATCAGTGACTTAGTCGGATAGAAATGCTAGCTAAATGCAAATTATTTTGGCAGTGGGCAAGCTAACAGGTCCACATACTGGTCGGTTTATGACCGCTCTCGGAAAAATACATATACCAGGTAACACTTTTGAACCATTCTACGTCAACAAATTTGATATCCCATTGTATATTTGAAGCTGAACAATAATAATTAGTCATAGTATTATTTGACAATATTCATATTATTTCACAATATTATTTCAAGAATTTGGTTTAAAAATGATGCTGTTCCATTTCAGCCCACCGGGGGGCGCCAGTATGAACACACTGAGTGCAGTAAATCTATACGTCGTTTAATCTTATGAGTTACACCTGTGTCAAAATGGTCCATATTGTGCTTATGAGTTGTAAGAATTTCTAAATATTGCATTCATACTACCAGAACACACACACACACACACACGGGCCAGGTGTGGCTGCTTAAACCAGCCACCAACCACAGACACTCCACAGTATTGTACAGACTTGATGACATGGCAGAATGCCAGTATGACATTGGAAGTGTGAGGTTGCGTTTGGCTAGCGTTAGCTAAGGGCCGTTAGCTCGGATGCTTGGGGAAACTTCCAGAATCATCCCTATGCAGCGTCGCTTCTTTTACCCTTTCGGAACTCCTTTTTCCATGGCTAACAATACCTCCATTTGCACGTGCATACACACACACACAACATCCTTAATTTATGTGAAAAATATCAAAAAGGAGAGAAAAAAATTAAATACAGATAGTCACATGGGCAGACACCAGGCATGCCATTTTCAAACTGTTAGACAACCCCCACTATCTCCATTTGCAATGCATCACAAAGATGAATGGAAGACATAAAACAGCCCGGCAACAGCAAGGAGGCGAAAGTCACAACATGGGCTCTGATTGGTTGTTTGCGAGAATATTTCACCCAATCGGTAGCTCCTGCCCTCATGCTGAGACAAACAAGTTCCATAGAGAAAAAAACCCACAAAAAACTAGTTTTAAGTTATTCCGACATAGATTGTTATCAGTATCATCTATGTCATTTTAAACTTTTAATAAAAAGAAAGTTATTTTCTATTACATTATTGTCGTTACTAATATCAATGTCATTGTCATTATCATCATCTCCATCTCCCACAACCATTACCAGCATTATTACTATCAG
>OMKP01023995.1:0-16391 GCA_900302375.1 Bathygadus melanobranchus
AACCCGTTTTGTTATTATTTTTCTCTTTCTTTCCCATCTCCGGTTCTGAAGTGAACAACAAGGAGAGAGCCGCCGCGTTGCCAAGTAAGATAAGTAGGAGGGCATTACCGGCCCCTCCGCAAAAAACACCAACACGGCCCCGACATGATTAATGACACACTTAAGCCCCCGCCATCTCCTAAATACCTGCGGGGTGGGGCGCGATGGATGAAGTTGGGGGTTATTCCCACTAATGCATTGACTCTGGACCATGGCCAGCGCACTGGTAAGTCCTTTCTGATATCAGCACTTTACACAGATAATGAAGCAGCTATAGGCCCTTAGACCTTAAGGTGGGGTGCTGTACTGGCACGGCATGTTGAAACTACTGGACCGCACTACATGAATTAAGATCCACCTGAGGAGAAGTGCACAAGTGCTGTTCAGTTCCTGAAGGTTGAGAGACAGAGGGAGCACGCTGCACAGAGCGTAGCATGCACTATGGGTCAAAGACAATGCAGACATAGAGGATAAGAACTCTGGTCCCCGGCAGTCTCTCCACCATGGCCCCTCCTCACCACCATGGGCCCTCCTCATCACCATGGGTCATCCTCATCACCATGGGAACCTCCTCATCACCATGGGCCCCGATCACCATGTGGAAGTATACCCCAAGGATGACAGGAATTACAGTGGATATGACATGGGATAAACAGTTAGATTACCTTTGCTCCAAAGAAAATAATATACTTGATGAAAAAAGGTAGATAAAAACTGCAATGGAGGGAGCAAGAAATGATGGATTTTTAGATGCAGGCAGATTGAATAGAGAATAGAAAGAATACAAAAATATAATAGTTTTTCATTGATCCAATTTAAAACATTCAAGGTAATGATTCACACCTTTATTTGGAACTTGATACAATATGAATACAATAAGTTGTTTCAAACTGTAATTTCCATGTCCATGGAAATTATTTTTAAGACGTGGGCCAAGATTATGAGATGAATTATGAATTGGATCTAATCCAAAATATATAGCTTTCATGAAACCATTTTATACTCATTTAATAAATCAAACTGAATTTAATTTATTTGTTTTATCCAATCGAAACACTATAGGCTTTATTAAACCACTTTTTCAGTACATCAGCATGTTTTTTATTACAAAAAATAAAACAAGCGTTCTGTGATCAGGTTTTTAGTTATTACAACCTTCACACCAACACCAGCACTACCAATAGTGTTCTACAGTGAGTTACAACTGAGTTTTACTGTACAGAGTGTTATAAAGCTTTATTTCATTACGATGCTGCATATTGACAATGTCATTGAGCTCCAGGAGATTGGCAACAGCATTAGCAACCGACACTAACTGGTTCAAGATCTGGGCTCCCTCAACTACAATACGTATAACTTTTGGTTCCACTTGAGAATGTTTTACAAATATCGCCATGCTTGCTTGAAGAGTGTGGTTAACCTCTTCCTCTTCAGACACCTGAGAGAAAACTAAGAAACAAAATCTGAAATTGATCCGTCCTGATCTTGCAAGGTTGTGTTTTGAGTTTCCTTGCTCAAGATCAGTCTGGCCCTGTTCCAGTTGAGGCAGAATTTGAAAACCCAAAAATTGGAATGGAGTGCATAGTATTCATTCCCAGCCCAGCGTTGCTCAAAAACCTTCGCTCTTGCCGAATCCTTCATCTTTTAACAAGACTGCAGTGCTGCACCCGTCCTTACTTTATTAGCCAAACCTCCCTCCGCTAGCACTGATTGGTCCGTCCACTTTTTGAGTTTTGAAAGTGTTTTGACGGGAATGAGGCCAGACTGATTTTCAGTGAAAACATACAAGGTCTAGCCAACACTTTATTTTTTATTTATTATATCGTCAAATCAATAAGGCAGTGGCTGTGGAGTCCAATGATATCCTAGTCTGAGAGAGAGATAGATTAACGTCCCATTAGCATTTGTGTTAAACCTCCATGATATGGCAGAAATTGTAATTATTGCAATAAAATAGAAGTGAAACAATAGATGGTATTTAGCATCTAAGCCGTGTACCTTTGTATATTGTAATGTAGAATATATATAGTATATTATAACAATATTAACAATTGATTATTTAAGATAATTCACACAAAAGTACATAGATTTGATCTCTTACCAGATACTTGGCAGATTATGTCTCAACTTAAATGTAAATAAAGTTACATGTTGTTGGTAGCAAATTAATTAAAACATGGCCTTTTTAAAAATAAATGGCTGTGTAGGACATCACCTACCATCTTTCAAGCAATTTGAAGGAGTGAACTACAGCCCAGCCAGATAGATACATTATATCCCGCTCTGTGTGCTTCATTTTGTTACAACATGATTCCGTTCCAATTTCATCATATTTCTTGGTTGCTTGGTGTCACATTATAAATATGACGTGTCGAAACACGCCAACTTGGAATTACTAATTACTAATAATGCCGACCAAATGCCTGGCATATAAATAACGGCACTAAATATAACGGAGACAGAGGTGTCGGTATGTGTGTTTTCGTTTACCTGTGTAGCGTTAACCAGATGGAAATTGGTCTGCCTCCTGTCTTTCTCCTCTGTCAGCTTTCAAAAGAGTCAAGGCCTTTCAGATAGTGTCAAGTCGCTCGCATCAATCTTAACATCAATACACATATTTGTTGTATCAAACTAGAGCTTAGATGTTTCACCGCTTCTGGAAATGTAATTTGATCAAAATCTAAATAAATAGATATCATTGATTAAACTTAGAACTAAGAACGTTAAATTGGACAAATACATTGAATAACGTTGAACCGAATAGAATGAAACCAAGTACAGCTCGGAGAGCTTTTTACAGTGCAGTCAGCACATAAAACTAACAGAGAACCAACACAAACAACACAATACTAATCTCCCCTTTTTGCATCTCATTCTATGTAGAAGGGGCACTATCTGTAATAAGGTGGTTCAAAGGTTCAGCCACTAACAATAGAAACCGTCTCATTATTTTGGTGTCCGTGCAAAGGCGCCATCGATAATGGCCGACTAATTTGGCAGCAGATGTTGTCAAGTGCAATGCATTAATAGAGTGGTTAGCTAACTAAAAGGTTCCTTCAGCCTGTTGTTGTCTGTGTTTCCACCGCGGTCTAAAGACTCACGGAAATTAAGCGAATTAGTCTGCTGATGTATGAAAAGGCGACGGCTGTTTAAGTCTCCAAGACATGGATGTATTAAAGAATGCTCCGAATGCACACCGAGACACACACCCACTTAATAACATAATCCCCTCATCTGCAAACTGCCATTCGCGACACTATTTTACACTTGGATTAAAAAGTGAAACTCCATTGTAATTGAATCCTCTAAATACGTAGGATATGTTGGTGAAAGGACAGAGCATGAGTCCGTCTTCGCTAGGCTATACGAGGTTGAGGGTTGAATTCATTCACTGGCGCGATTCTTATTGGAAAACGCTGCATATTTGCATTGTAACTGGTGTAACTACCTGCCTCGATATTGTTGACGCTTTTTCGTGGCGTTTATTTGTTACGTGCCTGATGTAAAAGGACATGGTCCCTGCAGTGGAGTGAATGCAGTTTACTCCAAAGGTTCCTCGTTCCTGGGGAAAGTTCCTGTGGTGGAAACACTGCTTTACTCTCTGTATGTCGGAGGTAAGTTGTGATCAGGGCCGGCGCTTCCATGCACTTCAATGATGCCTAACCCTCTATTTGCAATGTACCATAGCAACACAAATACACAAACAGCAATATGCATAACGTGTAGGTAGTCTAGTTCAACGCTAACGTGCTCAAAGTGGCAACAACGTTAAAGCATGCATGGAGCAATATGCGGCCATTTTGGGGATCCATATACAAATAACGCAGCAACAGGTCTGCATAATAGCTCCAACAACCTGCTTCCAAGTTCTTTACAGCAGAGTCATGGCAGCACAGACTATTTTCCTAATAATGTCATTTCGGCTCCTCACACTAAATACCAGTGCAAATACACACCGCCTCCTCATGAGAGCAAATGAAGTGTGCATAGCGGGCACCTCACCGCAGCAAAAGACAAACTCATCAAACTCAGGGCAAACACCTTGATCCCTAACACACTTAATTCCCCAACATGACATGCAGGGTTGCCAACTCCCCAGGACTGACGGAGACTCGGTCACCAGGAAAAGAGAAACATATTCCTGGAGATTTAATTTAAATTTGGATGATTTCTGAGTTATTATAATGGGTAAAACAAACGGTGTCTATCCTGTTGTGTGTACGCGGCATTATCCTTGATTGACACGCTCCTCAGCGACTCATTGTTCTTACAGAGTGCGTAGCCTTGCGCAGAGCTATCACTTACTGCTGTTGGTCATTCCCTGATTTTGCTCACGAATAGCTGGCTCACATTTCGCCGCCCTTGCCAAAGTGCCGCCGTGGGAATGGCTAGTTTGCCTACATATGGACGCACTGGTTGAGATCATAGTGGTAGTAACCGCAGTGCTACTAGAGCGTGAACTTACCCTCTGTATGTCGGAGGTGAGTTGCAGCAGAGCTGGGGAGGCAGTGGCTCGCAGCCTCTCTGTGCCTCTGACTGGAGAGTTCAGGCTGACGTAGGACACCGCGCTGCTCTGGAGGACCACCCTGTGCTCCTAAAAGGAGAACACACACACACACAATGTATCCGTAAGAATAGGCACATAGACATATTCAAAGTTGCAGGCTTCTACATGGATCTCAGTGGTGTTCATTGGGGGCAGAGGTTATAGGGTTACAAGTCAAACAGGCTATAGGTGAGCTCTAGAACCAGTGGTGATTCGCTTTTTCATGGTCGTCAGACCACATCAAAGAATGAAAAGATATATCACAGCTTGCACGCCTCGGTGGGAGACTAAGACAAGACAGATTCACCTTTTAGACACAATACTAGTCATCTGTGTTAATTAATACTCAATAACTGCTATTTGATTGGCCACCAATCTTCCACTGTATAGCCCAGTTAATGGGTGCTTAATCATTTTACGACCCAGCTGAACGACGCAGGCGGTAAAACTGCAGACTGTTTTAATGTGCGTTGTCATGCTGGGGATTTGGAGAAGAAGGCCATGCTGCCTTGTTTTCCAACCACATTTCGCGGTGGAACTACGTAGATCGCCTTGACGACGACGACAACGTGAGATTGGTTTCAGCGTGTGGCGGTTCACGATCACTCCCATGAACACGCGAAACAAACAAGCTTAGTTAGTGGCTTTCTCATGTTGAGTCCTCGTAGTGTTTTTTATCTGACCTGTGGTGCATTGATGATGATAGGTTTGGCGGGGGGTATAGCATGCTTCCACTTCAACACTATCAACAGGGTAGCTTAGTTGAATTCCACTGCGGTATGAGGGCGTGAACGACAGTGGGGTGACGCAAAGGTGATGATATGAGAATATCTCTATAAAGCAGTGGCTATGGTTTCACAGCCTCGTCAGATCATCCTGGTTTTCAGACGTTGACAGTCATTGATTTCCACATATGGCCGCAGCCCAAAATTGTCCACAAAACTTAATATAATTTAGAAAAAATTTCGGTTTTTCAAAAGTTAGTTTCAACAGGATCAAGGCCAAACTGATCTTCAGTGAGAAACTTCAATGCGAGATCTCGCAAGATCAGGATGGTCTTATTGCACTAGAGCCCCGCTATAATATCACTCTCCATCTCAATGGACTGTTCTTGCTGACAGAGTCTCAACCTGTCCTGCATTGGCATTCTCAGTCGCCTGGGGACGAGTTGCTCTGTTGTTTTTCATCACACCAACACAACATGGCTACTGTACATCAGCTTTCGATGACCATGTCTGACCACCGTCAACTGTTTAATAGGAACAGTTAATTAAGTTAAATCTGCATTTACAGCCATGGACGTAAATAAGCTTACTACACAACAGTAAGACATGAATAGCTTTAGACCTTACCTATGGTAGATCTAAACATGTATTTTAATTTGTTGGTATTGTAAGTCAGTTGTATTTCAAAGCGCATTAGTATCTCTTTCTGCTTTTATATTATGATTATGAGCAGTGGATCTGGTATTGTCGTTATTGTGTGACAGTATGTAATAGTTGTCTTATACATAACGTTGTATTACTGTAGTTGACATTAAATAAACAACATAACATTGACATTTTCATAAAATCTAATTCCAACAATCCCAAACTTTACCCACACTTTACACAAACCTAAATTAGTTTGATTGTGACCTAATAGTGTTTATATATTATTAACAGAGAAACAGAAGATCAATGGAAGGTAACACACATGTTGGTGAGTCAGGTCCTTCCAGACCCATTAACATGGTTAATGGACTGCACTTATCTAGCAGCGACCCTTTAGCCACGACAGCCACTCAAAGCGCTTTACATGTTCATGCCAAAGACACGTCTCCATTTCCACCATGTTGCCCATAGCGCTTCAGGCTGTGTGTAACACTTACGCTTGCCGAGCTTGGGTGAGCCTTCTCCCCAATTTCCAAGTGCCTGATAGGCTACAATTTACATCAGGAGCAACACCATATCATCCTGATTAAACCTACAATCAAAGCTACAAGCAGTTATTCAGGGACTTCATTCACCACCCAAAAACTAATAACCTCACCTGTCCCCATTGAAAGGACCCGATGTTACCCAGGGCGGACCCCCCCCAGGTGCAAAACACAGTGGTCCTGTCCGGTGCCCAGCCTCGCTTGGTCTGCTCCATCATCGTGGCGATGAGTTGTGTCATAATGGCTGAGGCCCCGCCCCCCCGACTGCCGTCATGATGGCTGCCGACCAGCACATGGCGATCTGGAAAAGGAGAGAAAAATAGACACACTGTAATGACGTCTCTCTCTCTCTCTCTCTCTCTCTCTCTCTCTGTGTCTCAGCTTGCCTTGAACCCTGACTTAACTAGCGGCTGTGTAGACATTAATTAGCATGTACTCAGTACTTCATCACTGACAGGAGGTAAAAAAAAAACCAAAAAAAAAACACTAGCATTGGAAATTATTATAAGCTCATTTTGGTGACTTAATAATTGCCGCTACATTTGTCAAAGTAAATGATGCGCGTAATAAAAACATGATCGTGGACCTAGAAATGCGATAGTTACCGCTACACTGCATTACTGACAAAATAACCTCATAATATATACATGTATAAATAACTTCAGGAAGTAAGTACACAGCTCCACTCATTTTTCATTCCCAAAAACATTGAACTGCTGCAATTGCAGGTCACTGGCTCCATCATACATTGGTTTTATTTTTTTGTCCGCCAATTTTACCTTAATATTAGCAAGTAATTTCCAAAGAAACTTCTGGGTAAATATTAGTGATATAGGGTATTAGCAAAGAGAGGGAAATAAATAGAACCCCCCCACCCCAGAGGCAGGAGCTAAAGTTTTTGATTTATTACAGCAGGAAAGCATTCCCTCCTGTGTAAATGAACTGGAAGATACCAGTGTTTGACGGAGCTACTGCTGCGGGGAATGAACAACATTTGGTTCGTTTTAAACTTGAGGGACACGTCAGGAAACTCCCGCGATTGGTCGAGTACGACCGTTGCACACGGCTGCTCGGGAAGTCCCACAGCATTAAACAGAGCCGTGGATCACAACACCGGACTGCAAGAGCAGCTGCATTTGCACTTCTGCCACCCTCACCTGATATTGTCTCCTACATAACCTGCATGTACATGAATATATATATATGTGTGTGTGTGTGTGTGTGTGTGTGAGAGTGTGTGTGTGAGTGAGTGAGTGTGTGTGTGTGTGTGAGTGTGTGCGCGAGTGAGTGAGGGTCTGAGTCTGTGTCTGTGTGAGCGTGTGTGTGCATCTATTTTGGTGTGTGAGTGAGTGTGTGTTTGTGCGTGTGTGTTTGTGTGGGTGTGAGAGTCTAAGTGTGAGTGTGTGTGCGTGTGACTATGTGCCCTGATGGAAGTGTGCGTGGTCCTGGGTGCTGAGACAGTGTTTTTCCCCTTGCGTGACAAACTGCTTCTGTTAAACAATGTCTGCTGCTGGATGCTCTTCCTGCCCCAGTTTTTTCCTATTTATTTTTTTCAGTTGAACTTTCTCTGCTTCGTATCGACTGCCTCGTGTTTCTTCCACCTACACTTTCTGTAGACATGAATGTCAGACATTGTGTTCATAGGTTTGTATATGACATTCTATATTACACATTACAATTGACTCGGCAAATGACAAACAAAACAATCTTTTAGTGTATTAGATATTATATATTTTGACGACATTCATCGAAGTCTATCCTTAACTTAAGCTGCTAGAGGTGAAATTGAACAGCTATTATTTGAGTGTCATTTGTTAGAATGCCATAGCCATCCTTCAGCTATTAGTGAGTGAAATGCTCTGAAAGCTTTGGATAAAAGCTCTTTTATCCACTTACAATAAGTATGTTTGTCAAAAGAGGGAAACAACAATATATCACTGATGGTACAGTAAGATTTGAATAGAACAAGTTTCAAGCATTCCTGGTTGCCAGGTCAATAGAACAAGTTACAAGCTTATAATCGCTCGGTTTACAACTTTCAACCGCTAAATAGTTCATCAAAATGTTGACCAATCATCCTACTATGGTGGGTTTTTTTTGTTCTCTTCATCTTGGTTTCTTCCTCTTTCTGTTGTTCGGGCCAAGCAGGCCTTGGTAGCGATTAATTCAGGTCATATGGAAATATACCGCGTCCTTTACCAATGCCTTTTCATAATGACCCAGCTCAACTGGCTCTCCTTCTGCCCCCTACCCACTTTTTAATTGTCTACCCTTTATCTCGTCTTGTCTTCCCCCTTATCTTGTCGTCGCCTCACCTCTCCCATATCTCATTAGTGAGAACACACACACACACACACACACACACACACTTAGCCTATTTAGAGGTATGTTCTTCACACTCCTGACTATACAGTACGTGGCGACCTGCCACGTCCAACGGCTGGCTGGTGGAAGCGGGGGAAAAATCTTGCCATGCTGATTTATAATGTGATATTAGCCAGCCATAATGGGCCACTAAAGCAGGTAATATGAGCTACAAATCTCAAGAAAGATGGAGCTCTTTTACTGCCTGTTGCCATTTGATCCTCGCCTCATTTTTTCCCCCCTGAGCTCACGGACAACGGAAGGGGTTTGCACTTTTTTTTTGGTTGAAATAATGAAAGAAGGTGGCAGGCGATAAATTAGACGCAACTTAACTGTACTGTAATTCAATATGTTAAACAGCGGCGCCATCCGTCACGCGGGCGGGGGGTGCGATCGATGCGAGGATGTGGCGTTATTGGGATTCTCACGCCGTGTTCATGATTTAAAACCAGCGGTGGCGATAAATAGCTTGTGATTTTGCTAAGGAGTCGTACTTCTGGAAAATAAATCGTTAAAAAAATGCTACCGCCTCGCATCCGTCGGCGTCAAGACGTCCGCAATGTTGCGTACGTAGGTCATGTTTGTTGGGGCAGGCGTTGCAGTTGTCACGCGTGTCTTCAGGAGAAATAAAATGTGCTTAAAAACACATTGAGTGTTCCCATCGTTACGGCGTGAACAGCTGCAAAGGAACAATATCCACACTTCACAATTTGTACAAACACAGCATGTACTGTACCCCATACTGTTGACGAAAATATGTCTCTCCCTCATCCCCCATGAACATACTAGATGTTTGTTACATTATGAGAATGGGTGTACAATACCTGCGTAAATATATTATTCACACCCAGCTTCCAAGGATAAACAATAACTTGAATCCAGACATACAAAATACAGCATGTGGCTGTGATGCAATAAAAAGATACTAAACCATGATCTAGTAATGATGATTAATGATTCAGAAAATACACATCTATGGTTAGAAAGGATAAGGAAAAGCTCCTGGTTCCAATAAAATGTGCTGTTTTACAATTGTTGGTTCAGTATAAAGAGGTTATTGAAGCTTGGCATTTTTGCTGTGTGCAGTTTTTAGACAACACGCTGTTTTTACCCAATTGAAAAAATGCCATAGAATATTTTAGATCACAACAAGGTGAGTGACCACCTTTCCTGTTCCACCTTTAAAACAAGAACATCTCGTCTCAACAAGCTACTGAGTAGCCAACCAAACAGTTTGGCAAATATTTAAAATAAAACAGATGACAGATGACACACTAAAATCACAAGTTATGTGTTGTTGATGTAAATACAAACACAAGTTATGTGTTGTAAATACATATCACTTTGACTTAATAAACAACACATTGCCATCCAGACACATCTCCCCCCTATTTGAAAGCTTTTCTTGTGATTTCTTGATCCATGGTGAGGCTCAGCTGCTCTCGGGAAGAGCTGGCTGATTCTCTGGGAGCAGCCGTGTTCTTTGAACAGCACAGGCAGAGCAACGCCTGTGCCTGTCTAGTATTTGTATCCAGCAAGCTAGTATCACGGGCTGAAAGTGAGAGGAACAACGCAGAAGTAAGTAACACGCTGTTACTTACGAAGGTGCGATGGGATGATATTTTGAGTGGCGGCATTCTCTCGGGAGGCACTCTCACAATGTCTTTGTACATTTTAGATGATATGTAAAACGACACTTGTGACAAATGTAACATGTGCCCTTTAAAATTTAAACAGGAATCAACTGCTGGGTGTTTGTGTGTATGTGCTAACTGGGTGAATGTTGTGTTTGATCAATGCCAATGCCTGCAGGACTCTACTCTGTGAATCCTCACTCAAACATTCTTTCAGTGCAGAAAATGTAAGAAGTTACAAAGAAGCCTGAAGCATTATGGGGTGTATGTGTGTGTGTGCCGTTCGGTGTGTGTACATATGTGTGTGTGTGTATATATGTGTCTGTGTGTCTTTGTGTGCATGCGTGTGTGTGTGTGCGCCAATCTGTGTGTGTGTGCGTGCGTGCGTGTGTGCACGTGCGTGCGTGTGTGTGTGTTTGCTACTTTAAATGTGCATGCATTAGGAGAGAAGCATCCAGCCACTTTGATGAAAAACTTTTTCTTCCAGGAATTAAAAGAATAATAAGAAAACAGGTTCATGTTGATTTCCCCGAAGACATCCATACTGGCTAATATATGAAGCCTTGTTAATGGCTCGTGTAGGCTAGAGGGCTAAGCTCATTTGAATTGTGTAGATGATTAATTCTTACTCTATAAGAGAACAAACAGGGTAGAATATCCCTTCCATGAGAGTGACCAGATTGTGTAGGTGCCAACTTTGTCCCAGCTAACACCAAAATACACTCCTCATCCCTTTGTTCCCTCTCATGGGCCATTAAGCCCCCACCACCATGACACATAATGCTGCAGCATTATTTATTTCATTCCCTGCAGCGCTGTTAACCCAACAACAACAACATCCGCAGAGAAATGCAACGTGCTGGTAGGTGGGCTTGTGTTGTGGCTGCCTGTGTCTTTCACCTGTCTCTACCACGTGTCGGACAGTCCTCCTTGCTTTTGGCTGTTGTTGTGTGCGTGCATGCGTGTGTGTTAATGTTGTATGTATACTGTTCAATGTCAACATGACTTTAATGGTCGGATTATCTTGTGAAACATTTACACGCGTTTCTTTTCGTTTTATTTTGTTACCATGGAAACCGTTTCAGCTTTAAGACGGACGATCGCTCAGCAATGTTTTTATTTTAATCTGACTTCAGGCGAAGAAATGGCTGGAGGAGGAAGAGGAGGAGAGTTCTCGAGGGGAGGAGGGATGTGCGCATGACAGAGTAGGACAGAGACGAGAGAGAGAGGAGACTGCATCCTCAACAGCATGTTTCCTCCTGATATGGACTCCTGGGTAGAGGAGCAGGAGAGGCTGGCTGGCACCTCCTCCTACTACCCGGTTGAGTCCTCGGGAGGGGAGGGAGAGTGGACTGGAGGAGGAGGAGGAGAGAGGAGGGTGCCAAGAAGAAAGGATACTGAGAGGGAGGATGCAGGAGTTGTTTTCCTAGTGAAAGTGGTGGAAAGCGGCCATTTCCAGGGTTTTGGGCGGGGGGGGGAGATGGTCGACCTCGTGACACGTTGATGCGGAGGACAGTTTAAATTATTTCAACTATGACCCTGCACGCCAAACGGCGTAACACGCCAAACAATAGATGCACGGTACAAACAAAAGAGATTATTTTAAGCTGTGGGTGATTTTATGTGTTTTAAACCCGCTGTGCTGAGAACATTACTGACCGACTTAGCGATGCACGCGCGGTGTCTTGACCTCCAAAGAAAGAGGAAGAGAGAATGTGAAGAGGAGGAGAAAGACCAGGATGAGGAAACAGAAACAGGAAGAGGAGGAGGAGGAGGGGAAGAATAGGAATACAAGGACAAGTCAAAGAGACAGAAGGAGGGGAAAGGAAAGGAAAGTCTGACAAGGAGTACGAGGAACATGAGGAGAAGAGTGAGAGTGAGAGGACAAGCAGGGTTAAGAGGACAAGGATGAAGAGGAGGAGAAATATGATGATGAGACTCAGCAGGAGGAGGAGAAGAAAGACAAGAAGGAGAAGGAGGAATGAAGGGGGCAAGCACTATTCTGAAATGATAAAGACAAGACATAGAAGAGACAAGGGGAGCAGAGGAAGAAGAGAAATGAAAGGAAGAGGAGGAGAAGACCAGGAGTAAACATCAATGTTAAAGAAAACACTTTACAATGAAAGAAGGGAGAACATTACCATAAGTGTGGAGAAAAATAGTAGAAATGGAGGAGGAACATGAGGATAAGGAGGAAGAAGAGGAAGATACAGTACTATAGAGAATTGGACAGTAGGAAATGGAGAAAGGAAGAAATAGCAAAAACTAAAGAAAACTAAAGGAACGAAAATAAGGGAGAAAAGGACAGAAGAACATGAATAGAAATAGGAGAATTGAAGACAATAGAAGATACTGGAAGAGGAGGTGGAGCAAGAGGAGGAGAAGGACAGTGGAGAGGAAGAGGATACAATGGAGGAGGAACACGTTGGAGAGGAAATTGTTGCTAATATTTTAAATTCACCCAACTTTTTAGTTTTCATAAGTAGCTGCACCTCAACTGTCCCAAATAAGGGCATACTGCTTTATACCAACAAAAACAATGTATTACGATGAAAGATATCATTCAAGTATTGACTGTCTCTATAATATGACTTAATACTATTTCATTTAGGAGACGGTACGGAAAAACATGTTCCACCTACAGGATCCACGCATAGCCGTTCAAAATGAAAAATCGTAAAATGTAAAATGTTCATTATTAAACGATACAAGTGCTAATCCAAGGGTAAAAAACAACTCATAAACCGACATCTTTTTCATGGCATCGTTTGCTCCTCATCCAGTTCGTGTGAATAACAGCGACATTTCAAATCCCAGTTCAAATATCAGTTGACAAATCCATGGCCCGTCCATGTCCTGGAGCTGCCCAGTGTGCTGCTTGGATTAACGCGTGGCCCCTCCGTTAGCTGGTGAGATGACATGCATGCTGTTTCATGCACCACTCCCCACATCCCCAGCGATCACACAGAGAGCAGTGCAGCAAACGGGCCGATTCTTGACGCGTTCTGTTGTTTATTACAACGTTTGGACCCACCGGCACTAGAAGTGTTGTTACACGGAGGGTGAAGGCAATTCCCCCGTCGTCTTTCAGTGTTTTGTTGTGTGTTCAAACATTGTGTTCTCAGGAAAGGTACTTGCAGGTAGTGTGTGTCTCCTCAACTCCTCAAATTCAAAATGTCTAAAATCCAGTTTTGGCCTTTTCATTACCAAAACCCAAAGATGCAATTTATGAAGGATTATACAGGCAATATTTCCAACTAAAATACAATTAAGTTTGAATGAAAAATTGTGTGGGCTTTATCATGGACAAAATGAAAAGGATATATTTTTTTTATGAAATAATGTTCCAAATTTGGAATAGGAATAGCAGTGTATAGATAGAACAAATACATACAGTTATACTTATACATCAAAGTAAGTAAGTCAGGTTCCAAAGTTGCTCTTGTTGGGCACTGGTGCCTTCAGATTCAGACTGGCTGGCGCAAACAATACAAAGTTTTGATTACATTAATGTAATCAAAACATTGGATGTAAAATAATAAATCATTTATCCATGGTGTTAGCAAGATAGCAAGAGCATAGCAACTGATGAATAAAAATACCATTTAAAGATAACACCTTGCTTGTTAATTAGAAATAGTGCAGCCTTAGAAAACAAATACAAAGGTGTCGGGAAGGAAACTTGGACGTTATGTACTAAATGTATTAAAAAGAAAACTAAAAGTCAGTTATATACCCAAAAGTGACAGCAACTACACAGAGGTATACTGTGGAATCAAACACCAAAACCCAATTAACTATGTTCAAAACAGTGAATACACAGGAAAAAACTGACCTGAGTTCCTTCTACCTCGCAGGTGTCCGACCAGGTTATAAATCTTGCTGGGGGTCCACTGGTTTCCAATGGTGAGTCTGACCTTTTTCCTCTCTGAGGATTACAAGCAGAGATGTGGATGAGATGTGTTGGATGACGTTTATACAGTCACAGTGAAGTCTATTCACACAAATCACACACAGACACACATACACACGTGAGCTTGTAAACGTGTGTAAACAGGGCTTCAATATTGTATTGAATTACCAATTTACGGGGCTGTCTTGCATGAGTAAAAGTCAATGTCCATTCCTCGCCCTGTGAAACTTTGTTCATGACTATTGACCTGTCCGGTTTAGGGAAGCATGTTTCATGAAACGGAGGGCAATGTCAGCATGAAGTTAAAAGCAATGGGTATGAACACGACGGGTAACAGGATATCCCCATACACACACAAGTTATGCGTGCATACATGCATGCACAAGTGTATGCTCGCCTTTTGTCCTGCAGTAACCCATGGCCGATTAGTGAATAAAGGTTATTATAGGATGGAACCTGCATGCTAATAACAGATACAGTTGACAGTTGAGAGACGGGGAGGGGACATCACTCCATCTGTCACACGCTGTATGACTTTGATCTCCATTATTTTCATTTGTTTTATCCTCCAAGTCTGTTAACCGGTCTCCCTTTTGGTTTCTTACTCCACTCTCTCCATACCTCCTTGACTTGATGACTCTGGAATGAATCTTGTTCTTGACTTAACTTACGCTGGGGGACGGAACAACCGGCCGCTCTCTTCGCTCGACCTTCTACCTCTACCTTGCCACAGTAAAGTTGGTTTCATATTGGATATTTGTCAATTTTACTGGTGTCTAACTTTACCTAGGTCTCCCTGTTTCTTACTCCAATCTCTCCAAACCACCTTGACTTGATGTATGTCCTCCTCCATTTTGTTCTTGACTACATACACTGCTTCCACATCACAGAAGAGTCACTCTGGGCTTTTCTGTATTGTTGCCGCCTCTATATCTAAACAGGCTGGGATTATTGTGAGAACATTCTGCCCTTATAAATGAGTAAATTAGATTTTGTAATATAAATACTATCCAGGTTGTAAAAGCATTTGTACAATTCTCGAGTAAACAGGGCCGTTAATAAGTGGCGTATTCATGTGAGCTCCCAGTAAAGACTAGCCTGGTTCTACCAGGCTCTCTTGTGAGGTCTTTTCAGTCCCTTTCTCAAGAGAGTCTGGCCTTTTGCTGTAAGAAGATGATATGAAGCCATTCCTTGACAGACAACACCTTCAGCCAATCAGATTAACGTAACGTCACCAACGGAACAAGCTGATCGTGCTCTTTCCGAATCCAGTCAAAGAACAGCAACACCACGTCTTTTCCTATGGTAAAAATCCAACAGTGCACATTTATATTGCGTGTTATTGCTGTTATAAATCTATTTCTGCTAAAACTGATGCTATGGCTGCATTGATACGACTGCCTTCGGGAGCCGACAATGAAATGTGCTCTCCATTGCAGTGCAAACCTTTACAACCACAACACCCCTTTACAGAGATTTATTATATAATGCACCCTAACCACATAAACTAAAATAAATGCTTGCAAAACATCCGTTTAAATGTAGTATGAACCATGTGTGCTTCCACTGTCTGTGTCCTGTAATCAAGGCTCTCTGATATCAGCTTTGTTGTCTCGTTAGATAAATAGCATATTGCGCATAGTAGGCTATCTAATCATTTTAATTAGGCTATATTAATTTTACCTGTGTTTAATGGTGGATTCTATTTTTTTGTACATGTTATAAAATTATATTTGTGCAGCATGTGGTGTAAAGATAAGGCCCAACGGACCATTTAAAAACCTGTCGCCTCGCATTATAACCCAACGTCTGAGGGCAACCAGACGAATCCCAAATGTTGTACAAGGAGATAATCATTTTCGCGCGAGGGCTGGCTCTCGCCAGGCTAAGTGAAGACAGGAGGTAAGAACACAAACTATCAGGGATATTTGCCGTGCATTCCTCAGCATGGCACACAATATAACAGCTCACCAACTC
>OMKP01023996.1:0-10631 GCA_900302375.1 Bathygadus melanobranchus
TAGTGGTGTCGACTCTACTGGTGTTACTGTTACTGCTAGCGGTGTTACTGTTACTGCTGGCGGTGTTACTGTAACTGCTGGCGGTGTTACTGTTACTGTAACTGCTAGCGGTGTTACTGTAACTGCTGGCGGTGTTACTGTAACTGCTAGCGGTGTTACTGTAACTGCTAGCGGTGTTACTGTTACTGCTAGCGGTGTTACTGTAACTGCTAGCGGTGTTACTGTTACTGCTAGCGGTGTTACTGTAACTGCTGGCGGTGTTACTGTAACTGCTAGCGGTGTTACTGTTACTGCTAGCGGTGTTACTGTTACTGCTAGCGGTGTTACTGTTATTGCTAGCGGTGTTACTGTAACTGCTAGCGGTGTTACTGTTAGCGGTGTTACTGTTACTGCTAGCGGTGTTACTGCTAGTGGTGTTACTGTTAATGCTAGCAGTGTTACTGTAACTGCTAGTGGTGTTACGGCTAGGAGGAGGGCTAATTGAGAGTGGGCTTCACAGTGATGACTGTGAAACTGATGGTAAATACTTCTTTGTAGATCTAGTTCTCTATTAGTATTAGAGTATTCAACTAAATACATACATTTTTTTACGAGATCATTGTAACCATGTTACGAATGACCTGGTTCTAATTTATCATTTTAATGATGATCTCGATTGAAGAATTGAAAAATTGGTCGGAATGATTTTTATTTATATTCAGTATGACCCTGCAGTATAGTAAGAAGTGTATTTGTGATGTCATATCTCAGCAACAAAGCATGCTGTTGAACTCTGACCTCTGCATGCCTTCTCTGCCTAACTTTCTCTTGCTCCTGCCTGTGGAACAGTGCCTCATTGCCTTTGATCTCTTTCTACTTCCTGTCTTTCCTCTTCACCATTTCCTGTCCATTAACGTCTCTCTGTCTCGCTCGTCTCCATCTTGTTTGTGATGTCGTCTCGTTTGTTACAATCCTTCATCTTGTATTACATTATTTCCTTTCCTTTTCCATTCTTTCCATTCTTTCCATTCTTTCCTTCCTTCCCTTCCTCCTGGCGGTCCTGGCTCCTATCTCCTCTCCTCATCTCTCCGACGGTTCACATTGCTTGTCCACTCTTCATCCAGGGCAGCAGTTGGGTTAGGGGGAGTCTGGCCACCCTCAGCTCCACCTCCAGCACACCCAGCCGCGGACGCCGCCAGCTGCCCCAGACCCCCCCCACTCCCCGGCCCAGTGTGGCCTACAAGACGGCCAACTCCTCCCCGGTGCACCCCACATCAGGCCCGCCCTCGCTCAGCCCAGGGCGGCTGACTCGAGGCGTCTCGGAGCACCATGCCCTGCGGCACAGCGCCTCCTCCTACCGCCATGTCCCCTGTCCTGTCACACGCATCAGCTCGGAGCCCTTCCTGGGCCAGGGCTGCGGCTACGAGCCCCTGCTGGGCCTGGGCCAGGGGGGCTACTGCTATGGCTACCCGCGCAGCGCCAGCCCCTGTGGTAGCCTTCAGGACGGGTCCTCGCCGTCCCCCAGCTCTCTAGCCCCGGGGCCCTCCCCTGGGGCCGGCCTGCCCGACTACACCGGGCCCCTGGTGCCATCCCCGCGGCACAGCCTGAGAGTCCCCAACGGATACCACTTCAGCTTCCCCAGCAGCGGGGGGGCCCGGGCCCCCAGGTATTACCAGGAGGTGGAGGAGGACGAGTGGTGCTAGCATGGCTTTAAGTAAACAACAAGCTGGTGGTGTTTTCGTTTGGTTCGGTTTGATTTTTATTAACAATGCATTTATTTAAGGAATTGTGATGAGTTTTATCATCCTTCTTTGGAGGCTTTGGTTTACATGGATATGTGTGTGTGTGTGTGTGTTTGCGCGTGTGTGTGTGTGCGTGCGTGCGTGCACGCGCGTGTGTATGTACGCCGTGTTCTAATTCCACCCCAGATGAAGGAGAGAAAAAAGACGATTTGTGTTTTCGTTGTAAACGTCAGAGGTAATATATAAAAAAAAAAGTATATGGGACCCATTTGATAGAAGAGTGAGAACAAAGTTTGGGACGAGCGCTCGCGTTTGGCCTCATGTTTGGTCGTGGCGGGACTCGAGCGTCCCACAACGTCGCCTGATCCTTAGAAACATTCCCTGAGCGGACGCGTCTTCACTCTGATGTCTTCGATCCCTCTCCTGCCCTTCTGCTCTTCCCCTCGACCTCACTGACTTGAAGCAAAGCATGGCCGAGGAAAGTTTGTTTATGTAAGAGAAAAGCATTTGTTTTTTTGTTTGGAGTCCGATGTTTGTTACGTGGTTGTTTGCGATGTTTTCGGAACAAAGTGCCTCTCCTTTTAGATAACTGTAGACACAGAAGATGCAACATCCACTGTTTTCTATGGCGGCAGATCCCGGGCAGCCGATTGGTTCCCGACGTAGCGCTCCATGGAGAACCAATCGTCCGGGACGCCTTAACGAGCACGCCACGCCACGCTTGTGTTACGCAAGCGACTGAGCACCTCACGCTTCTCTCTGTGTTTGTCTTTTCCGGGGGATGCGACTGTCACTCAAAATGTACGGGTGTGCGTTGAAGGACACAAAAAAAACTAAAATGCTCCCACTTGAGATAATGTGGGCGTGCATGTTTGTGTAGAAGCTAGCTCCTCGTGGCTGTGTGTGTTTCCCTTCTCCTCCGTTGCCTTTCTGACCCCTGGTGCGGCTGCAGCCTCACAGCGGGGCAGCTGCTTCCAGGGGTTTAGGGATTCAAGACCCAAAATGGCTGACATGGATCCGTTCTGGCTCTTATTGGCTGTCTCATTCAAGAGACAGGTCAGGGTGTGTGTGTGTTTGTGTGTGTGAGGGAGGGATGGGGGGTGGGATGAGAGAAAGAGAGAAGCAAACAGACAGACAGAGAGAGCACATATGCACATGTGGGTTTAAGTGTCTGTATTGTGCCCTGTTCTTTAGCTTCCATCCTCAACAGAGTAATGTACCAAGCACTGTCTCAACTTAAACATGCAACCTGTACCATTTGCACAGTGGGTGGACGCCGCCCGTAGCCCACCTATAAAGATACACTGGCTTCAGTCCTGTCACGAGCACACATGGTTCTACATGCACTGTCAGAGAAGGGTTTGTTTCCACTTAGACGGACAGAGAGGTCGGCCTGTCGAGGTTAGTCCCCGCCCCTTTATTCCTAAGTGTGAAGAGGGGGGTGGGGGAGAACGAGAGACCTGTGTTGAGGCGATCACAGGAGTCGGAGGTTGAGGGGTGAGGAGGCGGGAAATAGGACAGTAGGGTGATAGGCGTTGAGGGAGAGTCTTTATGCTTCATTCTGTAGCTTTACATGCTGGTCTCCACAGAATCAGACATCAGCATGAACGTGACCAAATGTTTTCTATATATATATCTATACACAAAAGTTATGAAAACTCATACAAAAAAAAATTACAAACGATTACAACGCATAAGGTGAGGCGCACACCGTGTAAAGCAGAAAGAATTACAATACTTAGGAATACAGCAACTTTATATATCTGCATGCATCACATTTACCCGCGTATCCCACGTTGACCAGGGCAGCCGACGGAACCGACTCGATTCCTCTGGGGGCCTCGACACGCAAACATGTCAGCTTCAGACCTGAACACGACGTGACGTGATTTACGTTCATCACACATTCCATATAGCCTACCGGGGCCAAATTTACAGGCAGGCCTACGAGTCTTTTTTTTTTTTAAACTGTCGTCCAAAAAAAATTTTAATGCGTTGACATGCATTCGTCGAATATTGGCGGTTGGTTCTTGTCGTTCACTACCGAGTCACCCAGTTTTGTATCTCTGCATCACAGAAAGTGTAGGATTTATTTTGTCTTCTGTTTTTTTCGTGCATGCCCTGACAATGTATGTGCATGTAAAAGCCTTAGTACTTTTTGATACCATGTTTTATTTTGTTGATTTTTAATATTTGATATAAATTATGGGGGATTGTTGAACATTTCTAATTAAAAAAAGGTAAATAAACACAGTATTGAACATTGTTGATAGTTCCTCCTGTGTCCCAGAGCTGGAGGAATCTTTATTTACGTCTTCGGATTCAGTGACTTGTTGCCTGATTTTATGTTTCTCAGCCAGATTTTGAATTCTGCCGTTGTTTCTACATTTAAGATTTTGTAAGAAGCAAAGCTCCTTGAAATAAAAAAAGAATGAAATCAAACCACGTGTGAGTTGGCTACTCTGTAAGTGTGTGCGTGAACGTGATGTTTTCATAACATTCGGATCGTCGTGGACAAATATCCATTTATGAATGGGCGTGGTGTGTGCGCTGCTATGCAAATCTCTTCACTACAATAGGTCAGGATGCTCGGCGGTGGGCGTGGCCGAGATGCACCAGGTGGAATGCGGGAATAAGACAATTCAACGCGTGCGTTTTCCAACGCACACCTTGTCCTGCGTGTCCGCTGACGACAGGTGAGGCCCACGCAGCGATGAGGACGACAACGCCGTGTTGATGATGAGCTGTTGGTCGTCTGTAGGCCGACGGGACGCACGCAGCACGCCATGTCGGCGGTAAAGGACGCAGAGTTTTTACTGATTTATTTCTACTTGGTCGCCTCGGCCGCTCAGCTGTTTTCTGACGGCTTCATGGATGGAAGGAAAGGTAAGCATCACATTTAGGTGATTATTTTACTGACTTCTGTATCATTTCCACGTGGATGGGACAGTGTTTTTCGCGTGCACGTCTGATGGTCTACTTTTAGCGTTTGCTGTAAAGTCCTCGTCCTGTTCAGTGAGACAGGGATATATTTAAAAGCATTAAAGTGTCCGTTCTAGCGGATTGTAAAAACCTCATGTGTTGCGTTGCAGTACCGCCTGTCTCCACTCGGGGAAGCTCTTGCTAAAGCATTCAGATGGGCCCAATTAGGCCGCTGGACTAGACTGGATCTGCCGTCTCGTAGGCCTAATAATGACATCTCTGTGGAGACGAAATGATCAGTTACTAAATAATACAACCATACGCTTGATTTTAAGTAAGGCTATTACTTATAGGCTATTTCGTTGTCAAGTGCAAACACAAAACAAATAACATGACACGACAATAATATACAAAAAAAAGCTTTTTTATTCACATATAAATATATTATATTAACCTTTTATTGTGATATCTTAGCCTGCCTGTGTTAAACCACTGACCGACAGAGCAGGAGACCACATTCAGACCTGAGAATCAAAATTAAAATTCCACAGTTTAGCCAAGGTGTGTGTGTGTGTGTGTGTGTGTGTGTGTGTGTGTGTGTGTGTGTGTGTGTGTGTGTGTGTGTGTGTGTGTGTGTGTGTGTGTGTGTGTGTGTGTGTGTGTGTGTGATCCGCCTTTGATCCGTGACAGACATTCATGTGCTCGCACTTGTCACCACCGCGTCTCTGTGATGTAAGAGATTACCGCGCGGGAACCCGATCTGTCATCCGCGCGCTCTGCTGTCGGTTAACCGTTTGATCAAAGCTCGGTCCGTCGGCCCGCGAGAGATAAGTCGGGGCATCGATCCAAACACACACCTGTGTGTGTGTGTTTAAATATGGAGCAGGTTTACTATAACTATGTAAGATGTGGACTATATTAGAAACAATATGAGGTCATATAAGGTACGAACCTGTAATAACGTACATGGGAAGGGTGGGTTAGTTATATTATTAGGTAATAAAAACAGCGTAACATAGCCTAATTATAATGTAATTCTAAACGTATATTAAACTTATTATATATTATACTGTTGATTAATACCAATTCATATAACTTGAGATATGTATGGTTCATTATGTAACTCGGGAGCAGGATAGTCTGAAGCCCAAAGGTTCAGGGTTTGAACCCCAATGTCGCCTATACCTGCTAAACCAAACCCTAAGCTGCTCCTTAATGACACGTGTCTAAAGATACATCACAGTGAGTTTTCTTTGGATAATACATGACAAAACAGTAACTAGTAGGTGCTGGGCTGGTGCAGTATGAGCTCCACCTGCTAGACATCACAATGGTTCCCTCTGGGCGTGTTATTAAAGGATCTTCTCACACCCTTAAAGGGCCTTTAAGCTCAAATCACACCTCCGTCGGCCATGCGAAGATCTGCGACGCTCGATGATCTCCACGTACGTGAAGACGCGCGGTCCTCGGAGATCTTAACAACGCGTCACCTTTCTCTGCGGGGGTTCTCTGCAACTAATCGCCGATTGGTCGAGCGGGGAACATGCGCACGAGACTAAAATGAACGCACCTGGCGAAATAGAAACGCTGTATTTCCAGTTGGTTGCGATGCACCAACCGCTTTTCAGCAGTGAATCTGAGTCGTTTTGCAACATCTTCATCACATGGATGTATTTTTCAACATCTTTTCAATGGAGCAGACCCGCTTTCCGTTAGCGGATTTGCTCGTTCACCGACATGTATGGTTGGAAACGCTATACTGCCCCCTGGTGTACACGTTGATTTGACGTGGAGGCATACATGCAGGCAGCTCTGCAAAGATCCGCGTGGTGTCTCTGAGTTTTGCAGATCTGTAGCAACGCAGAAATGTGAATTCTTACTGTACCACCATGGGATGTAGCTACCCTAAAGTGACATCACACGTATATGATGGACAGATCAGCCTACCAGTTGGTACAGTCCACTGGGTGGTCTGGCACACACACGCACACACACACACGCTCTCTCTTTTAGCCCCCCCTCACCACCAGAGTCATGTGACCCCAGAGGCAAACACGCCAATTTATCACAGTGAGGCAGGCGTGACGCGCACACGCCTCTTTGATTGCCTTGACGACAACAAGATGCCGTCATCCCTAATCCGTCCGGCATGGCGACCTATGACCTCGGCTATCAAAACGATGATGTAATGATGGAGCAGGGGCCACATGATGCCGTGTAGCGTTACTCCGTAAGCGTTCTGTAAACGCTCGCTTGTGACAGATGGAGCGTTAAGAAAACACGGCCGGTAAAGTTACCTCTGTTGGGTAAGCGATACCTCCTTTTAAATCTATTAGCCTTGATTACAATCTGCTGTGTTTTTGCTATTGTTTGAAGTTGAACTGGAGTCTGTTTGCTTACACACGCACACACACGCACACACACACACGCGCACGCAAACACAAAATAAGACAAACCATTGACCTAACCATCCAAGGGAAGAGTCCTTTCATCATAGACATGATTTAAACTCTTTTAAAATGTGTTTGGAGATCAACAAACCGCAGATAAGTAACCCTGTAACCAGCGTGTTCTATATAATCATTCTCATCTCTCCAGTGTCTCTTCAAATGACAGGACGTCCTGCTGTCATCTCTGTTAAGTCTCTCGTTTTAGTCCAACTTGGTGCCCTCCTCCACGCTGTCAGAGCACATGGCTGACTGGCTCTCTTCACACTAAACTAACCGACTAGGGACGTGTTCACACTCCCCTTACGTGGGGGGAGAGTTTGACGTTCTTTGGTGGACAAAAAGGCCGTTATAATTCAGACATAAAGTCAAAGAGGAGGAAGATGCCCTCTTCCTCCTCTGATATTAACTAAATAAGTACATGGTACATCGTGGGCAGTCCACAGTAAAGCAGCCAGCCGTTGAACAGAAAAGTGGCAGTTTGTTTGCCGTGGTGACGTTCAGGGTTAGGTCAACACATTCTAACACTCATAAACACCTTAATACTTTAATAGTTTGATATTAAATAAAACATTAAATAGGCCAACACACACACACACACACACGTAGACTTACACATAGTGACTGCCAAGCTAAACAAGCCCTTGACTTCTGTGGAGTTGGATGAACAGGAATGTAACTGTACATTTTGTTTGAAGACTTTAGACTCTTTTGCAGCTCACAGAATCGGTTATTTGATTTGATTTAATTATTTCATGACGTGAATTGTGTTTAGATTAGAGCTGCCTTGTCGACAAGTGGGCCACATTTGAAAGAAAACAGCAAAAGGAAAAAGGCAAATAAGGAATCCATGCCTGTCTGTCTGTCTGTCTGTCTGTCTGTCTGCACTGAGCTAGGCTTATTGTATAGTATAAGTCAACATGCAGGCCACCTGTTGAAAAGGCCTGATTTTTATGTGATAAATTCCACATGAAAACCTGTTTATCACAGAGCAGTGTTCCTCCCAAACCGTGATGTTGATCAACCAATAACAGAACACATAGTAAGTCAGCTCCTAAGGTGAGTGTAATTACGTTCATAGCTGTGTCCAGAGCTGATCCACTCATTGCGTAAGACACAATACTCCTAAAGCAGTGTTCGGTTACAGCTGCCTTGGGTCAACCCTTCGTAGTCAAATATTTATCTTCTCCCAGTGGGGAAATGAGGAAATAGTTCAGGGTCATACTCTCGCAGGACAGAGGAAGATTTGAATGTCTACTAAATCTTCTCTGTACCTGTTAGCCTGCTATAGGGTTAACATTCCTGGATAGCTTTACTGGAACCAAAGACCCTTCCTCACTGACAATACTTTATTGTATAGGCATCGTCTTTATTGTATAAGCATGTCACCCAATGGTGACATGCTTATAATACCGTTTATACATGTTGTTTACAAGTTATGAATCAATAAAGGATACCACACAGTCATACCTCAATATACCACAGAATCAAGTAATTTAACCCTCAACCACTGGCGTATAGCAGGACTCTGCTTCAGGCTGATCTCCACCTTGTATACAGAGAAAGTCTAGAATGGATTATTGTGCTTTTATGCATTGTTTTTTGCACATTTTCATCCAGTGAAATGCAGATTGTCCTGTCTATAATTATTGTTTTGTAATGAATTATTATTACTCACTCACTCATCCCCGTCGTGCTGGCTGGCACAGAGGGCAGCAACAACATCCATCTGTCTCCATCTTCTCTCACAGTTCCCCATACTATCAAATGTTTCATCGCAGAAGTAACCCAGAGATTCCTGGTTAGTTTTCTCAACCAAAGACAGACCATGCATAACATATCACTCTCTCATATCGAACATAAACCAGTTTGGCAGCCGACAAACTGTTGAGCGAACTGTCATCAACTAGCAGAAGAGCGGTCCTGGTGAAATACTGTACCCTTCATGTCCAACTGTATTAAAGGCTGTTACCAAGGTTACAACTCTGTTTCTCTGGTTGACTTGGTGACTGAGGAATGTTCGTGTTCCAGCTGTGGGGTTCTAAACAGCTAGGACTGAGATTATAGTTGGCAGTTATATATATTATAGTTTTATCTCTAGTCTATCTGTTGCTCTTTGACACTCTTTCTCTAAAATCTATCTTATAATTTGTGTCGTGATGTAATCTTATTGAATGAAATACTAACCCTAACTCTGAGAACACAAGAAGACAGAACTGTGCTGTTTGTCTTTATAGGTTCCACGTGTTGGTACCCTGCCTCGCGCATCTTCTCCCTTCTCCTCTTCCTCCTCCCCACTTCTTCTCTGCTCCCCTGAACACATGTTCTCAAGATGCTGCCATTCACCCTCACCTGGGCACGAGGCAATATATTTCACCTCTGACAAGCTGCAAACCTGCATCTGACTTTGGCAGTAGAGTATCTAGTATAAAGGTTAGGGTGTTGGATTCACAGCCGAAATGTTCTGGGTTCAAATCCCTGGTGTCCAACGTCTACCTGCAGACGTGTGGTGTAAATGATGAACTGGGTGATCTCTCTTCATCTCACATCTGTTTTCATGTTGCTGAGATCCTCAGATAATCCCGACTACTGCTTCCAGTGACCCATTTTGTCTACATCTCACATTCCTAGTAGTAGTTGATGTGTATATACCACATATTCTTTGTAGTTGCAGTATATCAGATATTTGGTGTGTGCCGGGGGCATGGAACCAAGTCAGGGTTCAGGTGTCACGCTGGGAGAATTAGGGGTTAGGGCCTCAGTTTGGCGTTCCTCTATCTACTGCAACACACTCCTAGCTGTGGCAGATTAAGTTATGAATGAAGTTTGGCTATGCATGGATGTCTGATGCGTTAAGAGTACTCCCAACACAAGGGTTGAAAGGGTCTCTAAAGCTGTCTCTCTCCTTACCTCTCTGTCCCCATCTCTTATTCTTCCCCTTAATTTGAGTGTTTTAATGAAACAGTTTAAACTTTATATTTGAAGGTGATGTGTCAGATAGTCTGAGATCAGTGTGTTCTTGTCCACAGAGACGGTGGACGTGTTGGGGAGGTTTTCTCTGGCTGCTGCTGGCGCCACCAACGTGAGCGTGACCGTGGACGAGTCCCAGTGTTCCACACTCCACATCGGCCAGTACGCCTCTCTCACCCTGCCCACCCAGGAGGCAGTTGGACCAAGGTACCGTCTCAGTTTTATTTTATTTATTTGATACAGGAGGTAGGACGGAGTAGTGTTTAAGATGTTCCACTCATGTTCCAGTCCCCAGTCTACCTACTAGACATCCTAGAGCAAGATGCCCCTAACATCCTTAATAACATGTACCTATACTGTCTGACCCCTACCTGCTCCTTAATGACCTGTCTCTGTACTGTCTAACCCCTACCTGCTCCTTAATGACCTGTCTCTGTACTGTCTAACCCCTACCTGCTCCTTAATGACCTGTCTCTGTACTGTCTAACCCCTACCTGCTCCTTAATGACCTGTCTCTGTACTGTCTAACCCCTACCTGCTCCTTAATGACCTGTCTCTGTACTGTCTAACC
>OMKP01023999.1:0-13990 GCA_900302375.1 Bathygadus melanobranchus
TCTTCCTGACACATGAAATGCAACCTGCTCACACAAATGTAAATAAATGACCAAACATAACAAATAAAGGTGCGTGAGGTGGCTCAATTATGTCTACATGTCTAAATTAATTGAAAGCATGATTTCAGATGTTGACAAGATGTTATCAGATTCAATTCAACAGTTGTAAGTTGTTGTGTTATTGACTTGAAAGCTAATAATAGCAAAAATGGTACAAACATGACATGAAAATCCAATCCAGTTCGATCAAACCTTATCCAAGCAGGCACGGTTCAACCCTATTGAGTAATCTAAGGGAACGTTTTTAGAGGGTTGCTAGTTTACTCAACTGGGTGTACCATAGGGATGTCACAGGAGCAACCGATGTCCTGCTGTTAATCATAATAGCCGAAGGTGTGTTTGAGGTTGCAGTTCATTCAGGTCTTGTTCAGATGCAGATAAGATGGGCAGCAGTCTAAGGGACACGGCTCCAACAATTGAGTAGTACCATATTAGAGATGGTAGATAGCAAGGACAGCATGAATGTGTTTGGATTAGATAGGATTGGATAGATCATTATCAAGGACTATGTCAGACAGGTTATTGGCAACTGTGTCCATCAAAAGTTCCAGAAGGATGAAAATCTAAAAAACTTCACTTGTGTGATCTGTCTGATCAAAAGCAACATGAAATTCATTAATATCATTAATTGTTTTTATTATAAAATATCACAACACAATTATACCAATAAACCATTATATATACAAATCTGTTGTGACCTGATAGTTAAATGATATGAGAAATGTATGTTATAAGTGCACATATCGCTTGGATCGTGCAGTGAAATGTATGCAAAAAATACGATTTCAAATACATTATGTTCCTTGGTAGGTAGGATAGGTAGGATAGGTAGGATACTATTAAAACCAAGGAACATGGAAATAGATTTGCAGATTGTCCAACTATCGCTACATTGTTCTTTACATGGAGAAGCAAAATAACATGACCCAAATTACTTTACAATGGGTGAGATGTTGAGTAATATCATGGAGCTAAGTACATCACAGCAGCCGTTGTTTATCTGCTTTTTATCTACTTTCTTAACCTATGTGGTCTTGACATGATAACCGCCCTACCCAACCACATTTACACTTTCTTTGAGGTATAAATAGTGAGAAATGATTGCTGTCCATTAGCTCTCTGGCTCTTCTGGTAAGGTAACAAGGTAGGCTGGAAGTGGAATGTTAAGTCAAAATGATGAACATATTTTTGCATATATACAAATGTTTTTTGATCCAAAACTATGACTGAAAACATGATGATAGCACATGTAGGATGGTGACCATATTCTCTTGTCTCTTTTTCTTTGGTTTATTAGTAAAGTGTCAGCTTTGAAATTGAGATGACCAGGCTTACAATTCTTGCAGGTGAGTCAAATTGACTTATTTCCCATATATGTTATTACATCCAGTTATTAACCTCAAATTTCTCCCCCTCTTTCTCTCTCTCCTTTGCCTGCTCTTTCTATGTAGGCATTTGCCTTGCATTATGCCATTTTGGTGAGTCAGCTTTTTTATATAAATGTTTCAATCTTAGTTTTTTCGTCGTAATTACATATGTTTAGGTCTAATAAGCTATGATTAATGAATAACCTAGCTTGTCCTTTTGCTCAATCATGAAGCAACGGCCGATCAGATGGTGTGCTACTTCACCAACTGGTCCCAGTACAGACCAAACCAGGGCAAGTACCTGCCCCAAGATGTGGACCCCTTCCTGTGCACCACCCTCATCTACGCCTTCTCCATCATCAACAGCAACAATGAGCTGGTCACCTATGAGTGGAACGATGATGTCCTCTACAAGTCCTTTAATGGCTTGAAGACCAAGTAAGCTAAAGCCGTCTTGTCCCAGAAGTACTTGAAAAGATTAAGAATATTTCAGTGAGAAAGGTCCTTGTATCTAATAATCTATTAATGCTCCTCATTGCTCTCCTGTGTTTAGGAACCCTCATCTGAAGACATTACTGGCAGTTGGAGGATGGAACTTTGGTTCAACTCAGTAAGTTTTCTTCTTGTCAAGATTGCAAATACTGTCGTTATCCCCCATATGCAATTCAGATTTTGGATATTGATTGTTACGTTTGTTCTTTGTCATTTGTGATGTTTGCAAATCTGTACTCGGTGTCATTACTTATAATTACAAGAAAACATTTCTCTCCAGGTTCTCCATCATGGTGTCCAATGCAGCCAACCGCCAAAAGTTCATCCAGTCATCCATTAAGTTCTTGAGGACTCATGGCTTTGATGGTTTGGACCTGGACTGGGAGTACCCTGGATCTCGTGGAAGTCCCCCAGAGGACAAGAAGAGGTTCACTCTGCTCTGCCAGGTGGGCTAAACATGGTTTGATGCATTCTTCATGCAGTCTTGGAGGACCACAATGTCCATTACATGTTTTTAAGCAGAAACTGCTGTACCTGATCTGTCATTACCTATTTCATTTACAGGAACTTGTTGCTGCCTATGCTGCTGAGGCTGCTGCCACTGGGAACAACCAGCTCATGCTGACAGCTGCTGTGTCTGCAGGAAAAGGAACCATTGATGCTGGATATGAGATTGCTGAGATTGCCAAGTACAGTACACATCTTGCACCAACCCTTTGCAGTTTTGCTTGATAGTCATCAGAATTGGGTGAAAAGCTAATGCTAATAATGCTATGTGTACATCTAGGTATCTGAACTTCATCAATGTCATGACCTATGACTTCCATGGAACCTGGGAGCAATTCACTGGCCATAACAGCCCCCTCTTCCGTGGCTCCCAGGACAAGGGTGACCTCATTTACTTCAACACTGTAAGTGTGTAAAACAGCACCACCTTAAGCTATAGAGAAGCTGGTAGCATTTCTTTGACGTGTCAATTGTATCTAAAATGCCCACTTGTTTCTATGTCTAGGACTACGCCATGACGTACTGGAGGGACAAAGGTACCCCAGTGGAGAAGCTGAGAATGGGTTTTGCTGCATATGGTCGCACCTTCCGCCTGACATCAGCAAACACTGGTGTTGGAGCCCCCGCCAGTGGTGCTGCTTCAGCCGGACCTTTCACACGTGAAGCTGGCTTCTGGTCCTACTATGAGGTGAGGAGTCTGCGTCGTCAATAGCAACCAATCTAAAGGTAAGCACAGTGGACTGACACAGTGGAGTGACACTGGCCATCTTTTTCAGATCTGCACCTTCCTGAAGGGTGCCAAAATGGAATGGATTGAAGACCAGAAAGTACCCTATGCTCACAAGAACAATGAGTGGGTGGGATTTGATACCAGGGAGAGCTATGAGACTAAGGTAGGCATGACGGTAACACTATATAATATACAACAGATCACATAGTTGTACTAACTATACCATATATATCTTTTACAGTAACTAAACAAAATCACACAATCAACAGTCAAGTCATGGTCAAAAGCGTAATTCTCATGTTTTCCAAAATGCTTCAGGTCCGCTACTTGCAACAGCAGAAGTTTGGAGGTGCCTTTGTGTGGGCCCTGGATCTGGACGACTTTAAAGGACAGTTCTGTGGAAAGGGGAGTCACCCTCTGCTGGCACATCTCCGCACACTCCTTGATATTGGTACGTTTCATTAATTTAATTGAAAATGTATCCATCCCTCAGTTTTAAATATCTTATTAGTTCTGCGTAATTATTTGTCATTTGCTAATTGCATTCATTCTTTGTTTTGCCTTTCAGAGCTGCCACCCCTGCCCCCAACCACAACCCCTGACCCCAGCAAAACCACCACCCCTAGTCCAACCACCATTACCACCCACGCACCAGGCACTGGCTTCTGTAATGGCAAACCTGATGGCATATATCCCCACCAAGAAGACAGAAACAGCTTCTATGTGTGTGCAGGTGGACTCACCTTTGTCAGGCAATGTGGAGCTGGCACCGTCTTCGATGACAAGTGCAAGTGCTGCGTCTGGCCCTGAACATCATTTGATTTAAATGTTTTTGTCTTTTAACTAAAAAATAAAGCAATAATTTCATGCATATTGTTCTTGCAGTTCCTTGATGATTTGATCCTTAATTTGTGGAACAAGGGAAATTTGTGCTCAGTGCAGCACAGACCTCCGCCAAGGCCAGTAACATGAAGGCCCTCCTTGGAGACGCTGAAGGCCCTAGATGCTGAAACCCTTAGTGGGTGTGGCCTAGGGAGGTTCCCCTCCAATGGGTGTGGAGCAACCTCCACATGATGAAGGGACCTCAGTTAAGCTTAGATATCTTAAAAAGTACAATGACAATTGCTTACTTAATTGAGATGAGCAATAAGCATGTCAAGCCGAATAGTTTAATGTACAATTCATGAAATCCTAGCGTGTGAGTGCAAATCCCATAAAACCGAAATGTCATGAATATATTTTTGCCAATTGGAGTGACAAGTTCTTCAGTGACCAATGATCAACCCTTGTACCAAATTCGTTGTAAATCCATGCATTACTTTTTGAGATTTCCTGTACACAGACGGACAAATAAATAAACACAGCCACAAATGAAAACATAACCTCCTTGGCCAAGGTAATGAGTACACTACATAGATTAGGCATTTGACCAATAATTCCCCCATTAAAGAACCCAAGACACAAAACATGACTTACAACCATTGACTGACAGAAGCCTTAATAGATATACTTTGCAGCTGTTTTATTTGTTTAAAGCAGATGTAAAGAGTGGTTGCTTCAGTACAAGGACAAAGCATGGCGACGGTAGCTCAGGGGGTGGAGCGGTTGTCTGGCAACCGGCAGGTTGCCGGTTCGATCCCCGACTCCGCCTAGCTAATTGTCGAGGTGTCCCTGAGCAAGACATCTGCTCCCGACGAGCTGGTTGTTGCCTTGCATGGTTGACACCGCCATGGGTGAATGTGAGGCAAATGTAAAGCGCTATATAAATGCAATTTACCAAAGCATACATTTCCCATGGTATGAATTATGATGCAGATCAAGACATCTAACAAACTCCAATGGGAAATAATGTATGGAAGAAACTGAATGATTTTTTTTTTGCACATTCTCCAATTTGCCATTTGAACTGCGATTCCACCTGTGCAGTAAAGCAAGTTTAGCACGACATCTTCTTTGTCTAGAGGTGTCAAGCGTTATGTCACCAGCCATTATCTCATCACACAATGCTGGATACCACAAGGTTCAGGTTTGGAAGAAGTATTAAGTCTCATTACAGGGGTTTTTGTCACTGGTGCTTAAGGTAAAATATTAAAATAGGTCACTAACTTGGTAGTTTCCATAACATAATCCTGTTCCTCTGTTCCACACCTAAGATCATTTGTTACATTAGTTCTTGTCTTTCAGCATTAGGCACATGAACTGTTTTCTTCACATAGGAGTTTATGGAGAAATATTAGAAGTCATTGTAATTCTGTTAATTTCCCATTTCCTTCATCTATGCTCTTATACTTTCAAAACATCTTCAACATGTAGAACTTCTTTAATGTATACAATTTTACTTTTTCATCAACCATAACAAATACGACCATCCACTGCATGTTACGTGTAAGATTTCAACAAATGTGTTACTTTTTTGTAAGTCGCTTTGGATAAAAGCGTCTGCCAAATGCTCTAAATGTAAATGTAAATGTAAATGACATGACAATGGCAAAACATCACCTGCTTGGGTTAGTTTTTTTTTAGGGTCTGTTGAGTCAATGTTGGGATCAGTCCTGGGTTGTACCATGTGACCAACGGTAACCCGAGTGCTTACGACACACCACATATAACTTTCACTCCTGCTCCATCTCTCTTCACACACACCCAGATGCACCACACAATGGGACCTCATATGCCCTCAGTGCTTGAAATGTGGATTACCAAAGGACTGCTATGATGAATTCAGTCACAGCATATGCAATTGGTGAGGAATGCTATTTTTTTGTTGATAGACTAGCTGCTTTTCTGCAGTTAAAGTTAACCGCAGTTTACTTGCATTGCAGATGCTGTGCAAGTCCCTCTTGCTCTGTTTTTTGATATGTGATTTGTACTTTACAGTGGGTCTGCATCTATTCATTCAGATTGGTGAGTAGGCTATATTTCCCCCTACATACAGAGAGCAAACTTAGAAATCCTTAAGTCATAGATAGAGTTAAAATGTATAGGACCTTATAAATTACCCAATTGGACTAATAGTTGATTTTTTTGTATCCTGAAACCAGCAACGACAACCAAACTGGTTTGTTATTTTACCAACTGGTCGCAGTACAGAACAGGTATTGGGAAGTACCTGCCAGGGAACATAGACCCTTGGCTATGCACTCATATTGTTTACGCCTTTGCTGTTATAAATTATGCCAACGAGATCACAGAACACGAGTGGAATGAAGACACCCTCTACAAACAATTCAATGAGCTAAAAAACAGGTAAGCCAAGTTCACGATGAACACAACAAATACTAAATCTATCTTTTGAATGAGTACTCATGGTTCTCATGCATTCAGCCAGTATTCAGACAAGGCATGAGAACCATGCAACTAAATAAAAACACAATTTAATCACAACAATGTGGGCCAAGCAAAAATTGCTAATTGACGCTTTACATTTAATTAGTTAAAAGCTTTTAATGCTTTAATGCTTTAAAATTGTAAATTGTATTTTGTATAATGAAATTTTTTAATACTACTAATCCTAATCTTCATTACTCTTTTTCTATTTCAAATATTTATGAGCAGTAATCCACGGCTGAAGACTCTATTGTCAGTCAGAGAAGACAGCCTTGTTGGAGCCCAGTGAGTCCTAACCCATACTCCCTTATTCCCTTACTCCCTTACTCCCTTACTCCCTTACTCCCTCACTCCCTTACTCCCCAACTCCCTTACTCCCTCACTCCCTTACTCCCTAACTCCCTTACTCCCTTACTCCCTTACTCCTCCAAGCTGCAGAGGTTTCTCACTGCAGCACTTATGTTCCTAATTATTTGATGAAATGATGGTCGTCTATAGAATAAAATCCAAAGATTTGTTTCCTTTGGTCTTTGAATTTGTACAGCGGCACAGATAGTGGAAGTAGTATTTAGCAGTATTTCATGGACGTTCTGCTTCTTATAAAGTATTTTGAATTATTTCTTTGGTACGGAACCATCTTTGGTGAGACACAGGTTATTGCAATGATGGATAATTGATTGTGTTTGCTGCTGTCCTTTCGGTTTGATTTGGTTCCTCTTTGATAAACAGACTTGACCATTGTGTCATCATGCTCCTCCTCGCCACGGTAGATTCTCCAGCATGCTGTCGAGCAAAGCCAACCGCCAGAGCTTCATCCAGTCGACAATCAGATTTCTTAGGGCTTATGGCTTCGATGGTCTGGACCTGGACTGGAAGTACCGTGGCTCTGGTGCGAGCTCAGCCCAAGACAAGAGCAGATTCACTCTGCTCTGCAAGGTACCACAATAACACAAAGTATAAGTGATTCAGTCATCCATTTTCTAAGATGACTGGGGTACTAGCCACCTCCCTGTGTGCTGTTGCCCATAGATCATGATGTTTAACACTTGGGGGCATTTAACTCACATTTCCAGACCAGGTAATAATACGGGCTGCCTCAGCCTCCGCAAATGTGTGTGTGTGTGTGTGTGTGTGTGTGTGTGTGTGTGTGTGTGCAACTGCAACATAATGCTTCAGTGTTGACTACGGCAGGAAGTACTGAAGAATAAAATACTGTATACTGTTTCCACCACAATCCTGACCTGGGGGAAGACAAGATAGATGCGTGGATTATTTTAGTAGGCCTATTTCTTACGTGCATTAACCTCACTGGGTTGCGTTTTTGTTTTGTCTCTGTGGACTAGGAGCTTTTAGAGAAATATAAGGCTGAGAGTGCAGGAGAGGGAGTGACTCGCCTCATTCTATCTGCAGCAGTGACGGCAGATACTGATGCCATCGATTTGGGATATGAAATTTCAGAAATATCCAAGTAAGGGTGGTACCAGAAATGTTTTGTTTGTATGAAGTGATGTGTAAGGTTGCTTGTAGAACGTAATGTGTAATAACTGTGTGTGTGTGTGTGTGTGTGTGTGTGTGTGTGCGCGTGTGTGTGTGTGTGCGTAGGTACCTGGACTTCATTAGTGTTAAGACTCATGACTTCCAGAGAAGCCCAGAAAGAGTGACATCCCACCACAGCCCCCTCTTCCGTGACTCGCTGGACACAGAAAACAATATGAATGTAGTAAGACTGAATAAAGATACACACCGTTAACATCAAAATAATTTCCCATGGTGAATTTAGATCCAACTTCTCCAGCCAATAATGAATGTGTGAGACCTCATAGGACCACATCGCTGTGCTCTTGACTGAAGGTTCATGATGAAGGGGGGACAGGGACGGTAGCTCAGGAGGTAGAGCGGTTGCCTCGATCCCCGGCTCCCCCTAGCTAATTGTCGAGGTGTCCCTGAGCAAGACACCTAACCCCAACTGCTCCCGACGAGCTGGTTGTTGCCTTGCATGGTTGACACCGCTGTTGGTGTATGAATGGGTGAATGTGAGGCAAATGTAAAGTGCTTTGGATAATAGCGCTATATAAAATGCAATCCATTTATGAAAATGGGGAAAATCTATTTTGTTTTAATTGCAATATCGGTAATCTACTCTGAAAATATCTGAATATCAATATCGACAATATCTAATTAGTTTAGCGTTACTTTAAGTTACTTAACAAGCAAATATGCGGAACGATATCCAATTACTAGTCACAGTTTCCATTTCCTGTGCGTGGACTGTGTTTGGCTGTACCCTGTTGGCCAAAGCAACTCAGAGACAAGCTTGGTATGGGCTGATAGCACGTCAAAAACATCAACCACAGCTAAACACTCATGAACATGGTTGAGGGCGGGGAAGGTTGAGCGTGTGAGTCCTTAAATGTCATGTCGACTGGAAAAGAAGGAGGTGGCAGGTAGACAAAAGGAGAGCATGCACACAGCCTAACCAACAACATTTACCACTGTGTTCCTTCCAAGGATTATGTAATGCAATATTGGATCCACCGAGTAGCCTCAGCACAGAAGCTGTTGCTTGGATTTGCCACCCATGGGCATTCCTTTACCCTGTCCTCCAATGCAACAGGCCCAGGGGCCCCAGTCGCAGGCCCCGGCATGCCTGGCCCTTACACCCAACAGATGAGCATCTGGTCTTACTATGAGGTAACAGCACTTTATTAACAATAATTGAGATAATAATGATCGAGAGTGACAATGAACTTTCACATGTTGCCGGTAACAGCAACGGGTTTTACGGTCATGGGTGCGCAGAATTGACATTACTTTGATTCAATATTGTATGGTATATTGTATGGTACATAACCAGGATGAAAACATGTGAGATAATGTTCGCTGTACAGATCTGTTCATTCCTCAGAGGGGCGTCAGTCTCGTGGATCGATGGTCAAAGTGTACCTTATGCTGTTAAAGGGGACCAGTGGGTCGGCTTTGACAACCGTGACAGCTACAATGCCAAGGTAAGCGAAACAAGACATATTGTGATCATTCATATGAGCATTATGGTCATTCTTAACTTGGTGGACCCAACCCCCAGTAGGTGTCGCCAAGGTTTCATAGATTTGATTATTATTATTTTATTTTATTTTATTTTTGCAATTCTGGAGCAAAGAGGGTTTCAAAGAATAATAATATTTAATTCATATTTAATTTATTTTATTAAGAGTATGTTGAATAAAGTAAGTCCACCTTCTTCAGCAACGCTTGCTCCTTACGCACACAATAATTATCACTACAACAAGGCCAGCTATTAAGTGTTATATGAATATCTTAAATATAAACAGGGAACCAGTGGTAGGCCCTATTCTATGTGTTCTGTGTTTTCTACAGGTGGGATACCTTAAGAACAGGACATTTGGAGGGGCAGCTCTATGGACACTAGACATGGATGACTTCACTGGTCAGTTCTGTGGGCAGGGCAAATATCCGCTGGTGTCCCATTTAAAAGAGATGCTAAATATAGGTAAGGATGCACACACATCGTTCCTTCAGATTTGAGCGGAAATGAATATGACTTCATTCAACTGCAATATATTATTATTCTTTATTCTACTTTGTTAGACTGGACACTTGAAGAAACATCACAAACAAATGTGCACGTGGCCTCGCCGACCCCTGCTACCTACTCCCTCGTGGGATCCCAGAACTCCATCACCGTGGTCAAACCCCTCCCACACCATGCCTGCTTCCAGAACATAACCATCGAGTATCAACGAGACGGCTTCTGTGCACGCAAACAGGACGGATTGTATCCGAGATCTGAACACCCAAAGACATTCTACAAATGTGTGCTGCAGCACACGTTTGTGACGAGGTGTCACACTGCTGCACATGAAGCCAACGTGGGAGTGCAGACCGTGCCAACAGGATGCTTAGCTTTACCCAACTTGGCGGCAGCTACCTTACTTCATTTGTTGTTTGTGTGGAACAACTGCTAATGTTTTTGGTTGATGCACGCATGGACCAATGATCCGTCAACTGCCACAGCGGACGGCAGATGATCTGTGTCTGAAATTTCCCGTTACTGACAGTAAAAAGAAGGTTTTCCACCCAAATAAAACATTTATAGAGAAGTGGTGTTCGGCCTCTGTCATGTAGTGGTCACAGGCATTAACATGCATTAAACCAACTAGACTACTACTTTTGTTGCTTAGATCAAATCAAGGTGTATAGCTGTTTTTCTGTATAGTCACAGCCCTCGACATGGCCCTGTAACAGAAGTGAACAGTTGTTGGTTTCGGGTAATGCTCTGTCATGCTATCTCTGCTGAAACTCATGGTTAGATAACATAACTAATGCTCAGATCAGTATTCTTGCTGTACAAATTATCTTGATCCACCTTGATGTATGTTTGTGTTACATATAGGTAGTTGCTATAGGCGACATAGGTGGCCGTCTAGGGCGCAATCCAGAGGGGAGTGCCTAAATTGCACCCAGAAAAAAGTGAATCAGTGAGTGATCATCACAGTTAGAACAGCTAGATCATTGATAAGTATAGTGGAGTGGAGTGTACGTGGAAAGCAAGGAAATGAAAAGGCAAAAGCCAGCCGTGGTGCAGTACAAAAAATGGCCACAAAATGAATACTTGCTGAAAACAGTGTGTATAGAAGATAGCAGTGTATGTGTTCTAAGAAAGTACAGTGATGTTTCTATTGCTAATAAAAATAAGATATCCCAAACCATCTGAAGAGCGCAGTGACCTGGATCATGTAGAGCTAAATTCTCTCCCCTTATACGTTGTTTGCATTTGAAGAGAGATGTGTGTGTGTGAGTTGGTGTAGAGTCAGTGGGGGTATCTGGCATGGGGGGGGCATAGCTTGGATTCAGTTATCTGTGCACTCTGTGCCCAGATTGATTGCATCGAATTGCAATGTGGGCTAAATCTGATTTGGGAGCTGTGTGGGAGCGTGGGAGGGTTGCGGTGCTTAGGGTAGAACTTAGGCTTCATACTTGAATCCATCAAAAACCAAAGCCATCTGTCAATCACTATGAGCTACAGTTGACAATAGAGCAATGTAATTGGACAAATGCAGTTTAACGCCAGTGCAGGCATATCATGTGTCATAACTATGTAATACATTTTGGGCCCAATATATGAAAAATATCTACATTGAATAGGCCTAATCTTTTGTCTATTTTCTGGTATTGAAGTAATTCAACTATAGGTAGTCCAATTTGGTCTTAAGAAGAGAGATCATTTTAATTTTGGGGGCACTTTAAATTTAACCAGGTCCTACATGGTTACTGTATCACTTATTACACTTAACTTTTTGCTTTACTGTTTTTAATAAATGTTACTGTTCGCTTTTTCACTACAGCCATCAATTTGAACCTTTAAAATTACTTAACCGGGTTTACCTGGCTGTAAGTGATTGGGTTTGATATTATATAAGGTTTTCTGTATACAGCTTTGTTGTCCTTTAATGACGATCGGTAGCCTATTAAATATTGAAGTAAATGAAATGGTATACTAGACCCCTCATTCTGCCCATCTCCCAGAACTTTCAATGCCCTTCTCCACATTAATGACCTTATTATGCACTACACTTCCCAGAATGCCTTGTGTCGGACTTCCGTATCGATTACACGTAGCAACAGACAGCGAAGTAGGACAGATAATGCAGCTAAAACTGTAAAATAATGTCTTCGAATTGTCTACGATGTATAGTAACGCGCAGGCATAAATCGTAATATATTTATTGATCATGAGACCGAAATCGTGTCTCTCATTCTTTTTGGCCTCGCGTCAGCTAAATTAACTAGCCAGCTAACTAACATTAGCTTGAGTTAGCAAGTCACTGGTTGTTTACAATTTAATTCGACATGTATACTTTGTTATCTGGACTGTACAAGTACATGTTCCAAAAGGACGAATACTGCATATTGATCCTTGGGCTGGATAATGCAGGGAAAACGGTAGGTAATGATACCTTTAGGCTGTCAACGTGTTCATTGTTAGGATTTCAATGTCGCTTACTTGTGGTTATTCAGTTTCACGTTAATCAAACCGTCTGGTTAAAAAACAACCTTTCCCCCATGTGTCTTGTTTTGTATTCATAACACTGTTCGAGTCATCCTGCAATTCTCTGTATCTATTATCCGGCAGACCTTTCTGGAACAGACAAAAACAAAGTTCAGTAAGAACTACAAGGGAATGAGCTTGTCAAAGATCACCACTACAGTTGGCCTGAACAGTAAGAGACGCAAAATCAATTTCCAATTCATCCACTTATAAAACATCGCTCATCACAATTACATTAGCTTTGTTTGCTGTGTCTAATGTTGCTTCACAGTTGGGACCATTGATGTTGGCAATGCTCGCCTCATGTTCTGGGATCTGGGAGGTCAGGAAGAGCTGCAGTCTTTGTGGGACAAAGTAAGTCAATAGGATATTACTCGCATCAAATAAATAACTTAATAATTGATCGTGATTTTATTTTGTTCACTGAAATCAAACGTTTATTACTAATAATACAATTCACTTAAAATGTGTTTCTTCTCTTACTTTGCTAAATAGGTGAATAAAACAAAGGCGATATACATTTTTGTCAAATTCTTTCTTCATTCTATTTTTCAACACTCAATCCCTTTAGTACTACGCAGAGTCCCACGGGGTTATCTATGTGATCGATTCAACAGATGAAGAGCGCCTCTCAGAATCAAAGGAGTCCTTTGGTACGTACGCACTTTCTCTTGCTGTATATTAAAGCCCAAATTACACTTCTGCGCTTTGCCGTTTGTGGACCTACGCGTACAAAAAATATCCTCCCGAGGTTAGCAGCACAGTGTGTGCTCGTGTGTCTACCAGTGCTTCGATGGTAGACACGCAAGGGCCGACCCCACGAGGGCCGACCCCACGAGGGACCATGACTTTATTTGTGTGGCTAATTTTTTTCATTTTGAGAATACATGGCTAACTTAGACATTAGACTGACATTAGTTTCATCTCAAGCTGCATCTTGTATTTGGAAGATGTGTCTATGTATTTCAAGTCACATAAATCACACAGTGTAGCCTATTAGGCCTACCAAGTTTGATAGATATTATGCCCCAGACAGAACGGCTGCAGTGTTTTTAGTTTGAGGGGTTAAAAAAGGAAAGTATATTTTTTATTATATATTTATATGAAAGAACAAATAGTAATTAATCAGGCGATTGAGTACTGTGCGTATGGCGATGTGTGGCCAACACAAGAACACAGACAGTTAGTTAGTTTTCTAGGCTATATATTGTACAATTTGATGTACATATTTGTTTGAGGGACAAGTCAACACTGGTATTGATTATATGAATGAACAAATAATAATGAATCTAGCAGTTGAGATCTACTCTGCATGATGGTGATGTGTGTCAGACAAAACTACACACACAGTTATTGTATTTAGTTTCATATTAAAGCTTATCGTAGAATTAGATTTAGAACAGTTCTATTTCCCGTTGGTGCTATCGTGACTGATGGGGG
>OMKP01024004.1:0-12198 GCA_900302375.1 Bathygadus melanobranchus
GCGGGGATTTGCGACAGACTTTGTTCTGATAAAAGTTCAGATACGCCGTTGCGCTCAGAACAACACTGGAGATCATGGGATGACGGGGGGATACGCGTACACAGATCTGGTTCACAAGAGATGACACGCCTCCTACCTCCCAAGGAATTTCAGAGCAGCTTCTGGGAATCTTTGAAGGGATCTAGGCCCCCTTTAAAGCACACGGTAGCAGTATTGTGATCTAATAAAAAACAGCCTCAGACCTTTTCTGCAGGCGGTTATTATATTTTCATTCTTTCCACGGGCTGCTTATTCGTATCCGTGATTAGGAGTTTTCCAGGCCCAAAGGAGGTCGCTTGCTGGACGTCTGCGAATTCTGTGTGGTTTCCACGCAAGTGGTGCAAACCTTCAGCCAGACCCATGCTCTCATTCGTCAGCTATGTGCCTAAACTTAGTACATGTACGTTTTCTGCTGAAGTACTACCGGGTTAATGAAGTCACACTGCACATGTTTGTTTTGGTTAAGAGAGATTGTGAAATGTGCAACGTCACATGAATGGACGCTACAGCGCAGTCCACCCTGCGCCGTAATGAATTGAGCAGCCAGCGCAGTGCATCAACAACAGCAACAACAACAACAACAACAGATAATTCAAAGTAATGGAGTAATAAACTATTTGTTTATAGGAAAGGGTAGACACCCACCAGCAAACATGTCCCCGGTCCAAGTTCTGGACAATTTATATTGTTAGGGGCTGAAAGAATACGATAATTTATTTTCTTCTCTCTGTTAAATCCATCCCGAGCATTTTGCCCTCATTATCTTCTTCCAGCACTCCTGGTTTGAGAGTTTCCAATGAATCGACGCCTTTGCGGGAAACGCTGGCGTTCTACGACAGCAAAAGCACAGTGTCTGAGGTGGTTACTGGGGAGATGAGGGCTTTGTTTTAATCTTCCCCACTCGAAAATAATGAGCCTTAAATGAGCTGTGAGCTGTACATATGAAATAAATAAAATATCTGGTAATTTTGAGAGGGAAAAAAGGAAGAAAAACGCATTACATTCAGTGAGATCCTTATGTTTGTGAAGCTGTATACGTTACCGCCCATCGCATGGATGTGTGTATTAACCATATTAATCAAATCACTGTAATAAGCTTTTTGAGCACATTTTCGGCCTCTTTTTTTTCATACAGCCAATTAAAAGAGGCCTTGCTATCCTGACAATCACTGCTGCTTAATGTGTAGCGCCCGAGGTGCCACACTCATTATGTATTTTTTCCTCAACCTTTCGCCTTTTTCCTTTAGTCTGGTCTGGAGTCCCTCTCCCACATCCTCCAGTTATTGGTCCGGTCCTCTCACACCACTCTCTGGGATTGGAGTGGGCGCTTGTCTTGAAAGCCACAAAAAACTTGAGTGAGATTGAGGCTGAGCCTCAGAGGGGCTCAGCCGCCCCCCCTCCCCTGAGATCCAGTGACCAGAGATCGAGGCAGGTTCAATCAGGCTGCCCCAGGCGGTCTTGAAGGTCTGCGACTTTCTGTCTTTCAAGGAGAGGGGAGTTATATAGAAGAAGGATTATGGGGAAGTATGGGTGAGGAGGGGGGAGCAGAGAAATCTGCTGATTCATCCCGGCGGTTTATCGAGTGTAGCATTGACGTTGGCTGTACATCCCAAAACCCCTCCACCTGGCGCCTACGTCCACCATATGACCTTATGTGCAGCTTTCTTAGCATGAGTAAACCAGTATGCCACTCTTGCCCTCAAATGGAAATAATGGAAAGCTACTGAACAGACCCCTTAGCCTGCTCCTTGAAATGTTGAATACATTTTCTTTGGAGGAATTCTGATTGTCACAAGTGAGTGAGTGACTGCGTCCTCAATATTGACTGCGGCAGAGACCCAGTAAAATATATGCTAGGAAACGTACTTGTTTATCTACTTTTTCATTCCCTTCATGGGCTTTAATTTCACTGATTGGCATCTGCATTATTATACAACACGGTCCCTTGGCATGTACGTATATGAGTGAATGATTACATACATCCTGGCGTTCCCTGGGAGACGGAGGTGGAAAGGCTGGAAAATAGAGTGATGATGGCCCTGTTCATTAGCTCCTGGTTGAACATGCACCATTGCTTCTGCAACTCTGAAATGATACCAGCATTAAGTTCTACAAACTTTGTTTTTTTTGGTCCATCTTTTTGCCCTTTTAATCTGGTCTGTGGAAAATAAAGCCCCAAATATGTTTGCTTTTCCACCAGAAACATCAGAATCTCTCAGACAGTCAGAATCTGCGGTAATGTCCAAAATCTGTCTCATTATAATGTAAGCAATTATCCTCGCCCTCAAACTTGGCCTGCACAACCAGCATCTGATTAGGACTCATAGATATTGTTGGCATAGCAACCAGTGCTTTGGAAGCTGGCTGGGTCTTCTTTGATAATATGACCTGTTTCTCTTCTTTTCATCTGTTCATCATGTTTGTTAGCTTTTGGTGTTGTTCAGTTTAAGGCCCGGAGAAAAATGGCATTAGAACATGTACCAAAACACATTTTCATGAAGACATTTGACAGATGTTAATGACCTAGCATATATTATCACTTTAAGTCGCTGTGGACACAAGCGTCTGCAGGATGATGAAATAGTGAATAGTAAACCAATCCACCCCCACCTCAGAAACCAATAGCTCCCAACTGCCAACGACCTAAGTGTCCACCAGTGTAACCAATAGCTCCCAACTGCCAACGACCTAAGTGTCCACCAGTATAACCAATAGCTCCCAACTGCCAACGACCTAAGTGTCCACCAGTATAACCAATAGCTCCCAACTGCCAACGCCCTAAGTGTCCACCAGTATAACCAATAGCTCCCAACTGCCAACGCCCTAAGTGTCCACCAGTATTGAGTTCCCTGTGACATATGTTTGTGTAGTCGCCTCATCCCCCTGTCTGGAGCATGTAAAGTATTAGGATTATACTGCGCACGGGGTGGGTTTATAATTCCTCCTCCCGCCTCCATCCTTTTATAGTGAATACTTCTGCAGTGGTGGTGCTGATATTATGCGCCGGCGGTCCATGTTCAGTATATGTCACACCTTCGGCAGCTCGTGAATCACTCCCTAATTATCTGTCGGCCGTGGCTATTTAAAGACAAACCCCCCGCTCATTTCCTGCTCTGGAGCCGCTAAATTGGCAGGCAACCGAGAGATACTGGAGTGATGGGGCTGTGCGAGGAGGGTTGCTTGAAGAGACATGACTATTGGCCAATCGCGAGTGCTGGAGGGATTGTTATAGCGGTGCTTGTTCTCATTAGCCTCTTGCTAACTCGTGTCTCTTGTGTCGTTGGCAGCGTGTCCAGTGTACGCCACCTCGATTCGGTGGAAAATACACACATAAAGTGCCGATAGTCTCTGTTAAACAAACAAAATAATTTTAACTAAGCTATGAATATATGAAAAGAGGGTGCTAATAAAGGACGTTAATGAAGGAGTGACAGAAGATTTCAAAGTCAAAGAGGCTTTTGAGTTGAGGTGAACGCAGCTGATGAATCTGCTAGTTAGCTAAAGGCAGTTTAGATAGACACGTACACACACACGTGCATACACACAAACTGACACACACACACACTGATACACACTGACAATGAAACTGGTCACACTTGCACCCCTAAAACCTAAGCTAATAGCTTGGGGTGTGTTGACAACATCGCTGATGTAAGTGTTTAGAAGCAGGACATGTTTCTAATTGCTTCTCTAGTTTCAGCACGGGGAGCTTTCGAATGTTGAACGCAACAGATTATCTTAACAAATAATAATCAAATATTTGTTTCAGCCCCTGATCATGGGAAGTAGGAGCATTGGTAATAAAAATGTGTTACTTTTTTGTAAGTCGCTTTGGATAAAAGCGTCTGCCAAATGCTCTAAATGTAAATGTAAATTAAAACAAAAGTCACGTCTTTTGAGGTGTATTTGGGATTTGGAACTCAAGTGTTAGTGCTTCTCTGAATCCCCATACGCCAATAGAATCCTAAACACACACACACACACACACACACACACGCATATATATCCACCAAATGCAAGAGAAGGGATTATTCCATGGACCAGACAAGGTTGGCCCCGGCTAGCCACACGCCGGTGCTAACATAACCCCGCACAAGCAAAAACACAAGCTAACAGAAAAACACAAGCTAACAGAAAAACACAAGCTAACAACTTGCGTTCTGCGTCCTCTGTGCTGAAAGAGAACCCGCCAGGTAGGATTCTCCCCAGGAAGCTCCTGCAGGAGATACCCTCGGTCTCCACACACCTTAATGACCATAGTGGAAGCAGCGGTAGGCGGAACCACTCGGAATCCTATTTCACACCCACGGAAAATAACCACTTTATTGCAATGCCAATACTTTCCATTTTTATTAAGGCACTCTGGGTTTTCATTGTCTCAACATGATTTATACCGTGTTGTTTTATTTTCTGTAAGCCCCGGGTATGTGCTGTCAGGGATTTAGGTGGTGTATGAAAAGTTATGAAATGGGCAGGGAGCAATTACTTCACTGTAAGTGAGATCAGCAGAATCTGGCTTCGCCTCGATACATGTCTGTTGTGTCCCTAAAGGACGTCATGACGTCAAATGCTTTTATTTAGATTCCAACACACGGCAGTGTTCTAACAGGATACTGTAACACAACAGTGTGTCGGAAACAATGGTTTGATTTTGAGAAATCCAAGTCAAATGTGTCACGTTTAAATGCACATATTGACAGAATTAATTTTGGTCTTGTTGTTTTAGTAGTGGTTCGCTGTTCGTGCTAGGGTTTACGTGATGTGTTGGCTTTGTGGAACTTTGTGTCCCATATTGTGGCGGTCGCAGCGACAGAAATGTGGAAAATGCACTTTATGTTTCAGGGTCAAATAAGCCAACTGTTGCAAGTTGTTATTTGCCAAGATTGTTTTTGTGCCGTGGGATGGACGAAGTGGATTGGGCTACATGGTCGTTGATGGTGATGAATCGCGCACGCACACACACACACACACACACACATACTCCCCTCATTCTCTAAAAGGGGACATTGAGGTGGCCACTTCAAAACTTCTAAAGCCTAGAACCGGTCACGGCACAGATGAAAAGATGTTTTATCCCTAATTGGACTTACCGTACAATAAAAAGGAAGAGACTTATCCTGCATCATTTAGCCAACGACAACAACAACAACAACCTCACATCCATCTTCCCCCTTGTCACCAGTTCACCTCGTAATTCATGCACATCTATAGTTCCCTGTGTCGTACAACATACAAAGATGGAGACGTCTTTGTGCGGTGTTTGGTCGATTCATAACATAGGATGTCTTGTGCAACGTGCCTGCATCTTCTCATGCGACCTTGTATAATACATTTCTACCTGGAAATGCATGACACGTGTGTGTGTGTGTGTGTGTGTGTGTGTGCTATATGGAGGATGAAGGGTGGCCATTCTGCATGACTTGACAGTAGTTGGTGCCATTGTTATTATTATATGGGTGGGTATGTTATCACTGGATGTGAAGTTGAACCAAAGTCTCGGGTTGACAAAATCCTCAGAAATGTATCATTAAAAGAATACTATGTGCGAATGAAATTGTCACAAGTCACGCGTGTTCCCGTCGCGTGTGTGGTGTGTGTGTGTGGCGTTAAAACCCATTATGTCTCAAGTCTCGCACACCCTAGGAAGTGCTCTGTGCGGCGCTCAAAGTTCAACCTGGTTGAATATTTCTGCACGCTGTGTGCCTTTACAAAATCCAATTCCAGAAAGTGAGCATGGCGCTCCCAAGCTTCTTTTCCAAAGTCCCTGGCAGGCTCCCTGAGCTTTGCTCTAAAACCGCCCACAACTGAACTACAGCTGGGAATAGAAATGGAATGAGGTGTGTAACTACTGTTCTCTCCCCCCCCCCTCTCTCTCTCTCTCCCCCTTTGTGTCCCAGTTAAGACCCCTCGCTGAGGGTGTGTCTTGCTCCATCTTCTCATGGAATCCCTGTGTGTGTGTGTTTTTTTACACACTTTGAATCCAGTGAAAAGTATGACAAACTTAAAAGAAGCAACACAATCCAAAACACAAGGAAAGGCTCTTTAATCTGTGGTTCCATTTGATTATGAAGAGCTGAGCTCAAAGCAAGATGAATTTGAATTCATTCGGCCCCCCCCTACATTCCATAAATGCCTGCGAGAAATGCATGAATTATTGGGTGACTGGTGGCTTAACAGGCCAATCAGCCACTTTACACCGGAATTGTGTAATTTAATAATTCAGAAAGATATTACTTCTCAGAGGAGGGACATGAATAATTCAAGATATTATGATATTATTATATATAGCGGCTGCCCGACGACTGAAAGGAGATGATGATTAATACAACATCTGGACTAATAGACTTTCAGTCACAAAATGGATTTTTATTGGCCTGACTCTGAGCTGGCTGTGTGCTCACCTTTTACCTACTTGGGGAAAAGAAAACCAACAAGGGTAAGAAATACTCTCCGCTGCCGAAGGCCGTCTTGGAGGAGGCTGGGCTTCGTGCCCATTGTCCATCCATTCCACCACAAGCAAACGCTAGATGGAAAACCATCTGCATGGATGTGAGTTTCCTCTCCCAGTGGCCAAAAGAAAGACACGTCGCACTGCAGCCTATTGTTCAAGCAGTTGACATAATTGCGGAGGACTCGCCCAAAAGTGGTGACACCGTGGCCACTGTAGCTCCTGCAGCCAACTCAGCAAGTGGACTGCTATTCTGACTGCGTATATATCATTTAGCTAAATGCAGTGAAGCTCGTTTGGAGTGTGGCGTGTGGTCGGGCTGGGAGGGTATTGAGTCTTTCATGCTCACCGAGTCTTCTGCAGGCATAGCCTTTTGCGCACAAAAAAACACATGGTATTAATGGTTGTCCGTGCACTCAAGTGTTGTTTTTTTCTTATGTTTAAGTCAAACTTAATGTCTTGGCCATGTATCTGTGGCTCCAGCGTGGAATGGAAGTGTATTAACAGAAGCCTTTGTACCTTGCGTTACAAATCTAGAAAAACTGAACAAATTGACATACCGAGTAACTATCGGAATCAGAACACAGGGTTAGTTTATTTTACTAGGTCAACAATTTTAGTTTTAAACAATTTGTGCGTATTTTTTGCTTTGTCTTATTGACTTCCATTGAGCCCTGTTAAAGCTAGCCCAAGCTAGCTTTAACAAAATGTTAATATTTCGGACAAAGGAGCCTAAAAATGTCAATCTTTCACCTTGAAACACAATGTGAAGCTGAAACTATTACAGTGGTTGTTGTTCCTCTTTGAACATTGGCCGTTTATGTGTAATGACCACAATTTCATTTAAAATGGGACCCAATGGAGAATGTACCCATGCTTGACACGACAGTCTTGTCGTTTCCACCATTTTTAAACTTGCAAATTAACTCACATACGTGAAGGGACAGACACATGTTGGACATCCAACATCCTTCTACTGAACATGAACATGTTGTCTGCTTCAGGTAGAAGCACACAATGTGGTAGGCTAATGCTACTTACAAACAATATTTTTCACTCCATGCTATCTGCACACATTCTGTAACCTAAACTCAACGCACTAGATGTGAACAAACAACATCAATAACACACTTTTTCCAAGTTACAACCACAAATGATGTGTTACCTTTGTTAATATCATAATAATAATACTAATAATAACACTAATACTGCTACTTATTATGCCAATACTACTATTGGTATTCTGCTACTTATCATGCTTATACTTATCGTGAGTTCAATATGTATATACGTCTTAAGCTATGAAGCTTCAACATATGTTTAAGCTCATTTTACACCCCAGCACTCACTACATTTTCTGCAGGAAATGCATTTTCTTATTATTATTATTCCCAAACTTCCCTGCTCTACTCCTCCTTCATACTTCATGCTCGAACAATAATTCAAACTATGTACCTTACTATGCAAACTTTTATTGATTGACTCAAAACTTTTATACTATTTATACTTTTTAAGTATTTGGTCTTTTAAATTCTCCCACATACACACATGGGATTTTTCTCTGTGTGCTGTAATTGTTAATTATAGCACACAGAGAGTGTACAAAATATACAATCAAAATCTAACTCTCACTACTCCCACAAAATTTAGACCCCATAGACATATTATACATCAAAATGTTGAGCTCTTGCAATGATCTCTCTGCGATGGCGTTTTTACTTTCAATGTTCTCAGTTTAGGACTAAACAGGTGTTTAAAAAATAACACAATTCTCTCACTAGACTATTAACTCAACTCCTCCTTCATACTTTATACTACAACAATAATTAAAATTGTACTTTCCTATCCAAACTACTATCCAAACTTCTATACAATGACTCAAACCCAAGAATACCCTAGCAGCCACCTAGACCACCATACAAACTATCTAGAACAACTTAGCTACCAAGTATACCAGTTACTAAAAACTTTATTGTCAGCAAGCTGCACACCACAATTTCTTCCGAAATAATACTTTTTTCTCGTTTTATTTTTTAGTAAAGCATAATAGTTGTATCTCAGAGATACCACAGCAGTACACCAGTGCAAAGTGTGTTCCAAATTCAAAGCCAGACCTAAAAACCACACAAATATTTGCATTGGTTTTGGGGAAGAGGTGCGTCTTTCTCAGATGCTAATTTTGTTTGCGATAACTGAGAGGATTCTGCAGTTCGAATGGAGCTAGGCACCATCAAGGTACCACAGTGGAGGAGAGTCTGGATTAAGAATGACTTCCAGTGGAGGGAGTAATATAGGCTACAATGTCTTCATGTTTTACATATTTGCTTCCTTTCAGGTTTCCCTCGAATCTTTGAACGACGTGTTTTAGCAAAAATAATAGACAGATGCGATGTGCAGTCTAATAGTTCCTCTGCCAGTCAGGTTCATCCAAAGAACAGACCTAGTGCTGACAGAGAGACCGCAGACAAAGACATGTCATTGGTTACTAAGTAACGATGGCGCTGAATGACATTTGCCTTGCCATTGGGGCTTTGAAAGTTTGACCAGTTCCTTACAGTTTTGACCGAATCCATTTAAGCATTTGTGGAACGCTCTGTGTCTACATGTGTTTTTGTCATTAAAATACATCATCGTATCTGTTGAGGTACTCATGTGTGTACTCAACAGTTTGTAGTATGTCATATTTTACCACACGCAATTGAATATTTTAGCACCGTCAAAAGGGAAATATCATTGGAAAACTACTCTTTCAGCATTGGGTCATTACTTGGAAATAAAGTGCCAATGATGAAATTATGAATCTGGCTGTTCATTTGAGATGACCCTTTTAGATTGCTTTCATACTTTTGCTTTTATACTTCAGTTCACTCACATACAACAAAAAACCCAGACTAGACAAGCAAGGCGACAGTAGCTCAGGGGGTAGAGTGGTTGTCTGGCAACCAGAAGGTCGCTGGTTCGATCCCCGGCTCCGCCTAGCTAATTGTCGAGGTGTTCCTGAGCAAGACACCTAAAATGTAAAGTGCTTTGGATAAAAGCGCTATATAAATGCAGTCCATTTATGTAAATTTTATGTAAAATTTGATTATATTACACTAACATTCTTCCAGCCATTATAACATGAACACAGCTAAAGGGAGAGGATATTTGTGGTCTTTACAGTGGGAACATAAAGAAAGTTATATGCTGCACAGATCAATTTCAGTCCATCTGGTAAAGGGACTAGCACAGAGAAGTGCATGAATAGCAATATCTGGTAACATCATACAATTAGCTCGTCACAAATGCTACTTTTTAGAATCCATAACACCAAACTAGCTGTTTGTAGGTAATAAAGAAAATAGCATGTGCATCTCTAGCATGTATGTTTATTGTTGTTTTGTTTCGTTCCGTTGCATGTTCTGGATGTTTCCATTGATCCACTTCGTCGATATTTCACTGTGGGAGCGAGTGGAAGGTTTGCGTTCATGTACGAACGAGCCAATGGGCAGATTTAGTTTTACTGGCCTGGAAAATCAATGTCTTTTTCCCTGTCCCATATTCTGCTTGTCAAACCAAAGCCGCATGAACAGGCGTGAACAATGTACAGTGTGGTCAAGGTCGCTCGCAAACCACATTTTCTTTTTTCAAATTGTATTTGTATTAGGGGATACTATTCAAATTGTAATGAGTATTAAAAAGTATGAATAAATAAAAAAATTAACGGGCCGGTTTCCACTATATTTGATTAATTAGGCCAGAGGGCCGCGAGTTCTGGACCCCTGCTTAACAACAATGTGACGGTAATAACAATATATTGTTGTACTTCATATTTGTTTAGTGCCCCTCTCTCTATTGACGACTTGCGGACAAACAGTTTTCCGTGCCTCCTTACACTCCTCCTTCCTGTCATTGATCTAATTTCCCTCCCCCTTCATATATTAGTTCCTGTATCCCATCCTCCTCATCTACTCCTCCTCACAACTTGCATCCATATTGTCCAGACCACTGGTTTGGCTCTCTGGAGTGAGGCGAGATATGATTCCTGCCATGACTATTGGTCAGTTGTTTAGCCAGACGTTTTTTATCCAAAGCGACTTGCAGTGAATTCAGACACATGTTATGTGGAAGCAGGTGAGAACAACCTTTCACATGTGGTGCGATGCCGAAGCGCGAAAGCATGGAAACTTCATCCTCTTTTGTTATGCGCAGTGCAGATTACGCAGGTGTAAGTGACTGGAGGATTGACAGATGTTCTCTTCAGTACATTGTCGGTTTTCTGCTCTGCAGGATTTCATTGGCAACGTTTTGATTAGCTGTCAGTCACTGTGAAATCATGCATGGACTGTATACAGTATACGTGTTCTGTTGCAGGTGTACGGGAGAACTACGTTGTGTGTGATTTAGCTTTTTCCCACTGCGGACATGTTTTTTGCTACTCATTGTGTGTGTATAGCATTAGCAGGGTTGTGGTATTAGTAGAAGCTGTCAGTCTACATCGGGAGGCTTTGTTTATTGCATAGTTTGTGCATAGAATGTGTGAAAAACACAAGTTGTTAGGCGTAGGAAATCTTCCGAAAGATTTTATGGAAGCAAATAATGAAAATGTAACACTGTGAAACTGCAATGCTAAATTATTTAAAGACTGAGGCTGAAACTCATCGAGAGTTTGCAGCGCATCTGGGCAACATTCTACATTCTATCCGGCTCCATATCATTTCATTGGTCAAGATGTATTTTGGCGGTGTCTGATTGGGGGTCGGGATCAAGGTCGTCCAGTCAGCCACCACGTCACACCCAGGAGAGCTTACTCACAGGGTTTTAATGAGCAGGCAGTCGCTAGCAACAGCTGGTTCATCAGTAGGAGGAGCAGGAGGAGGTCTGGGCAGTTTGTTCTTAAACGAGTGGCTTGTTGAACTGACATTGTTAGCGGTTAGTCCCTTGATTTGTGCTTTTCTGTTTTGTTTGTTTGCTAAACTAAAGGATGAATAATATTGAGGCACTGTTTTCATCGCTCTGTTGAATTCATTCCTGACCTATTGTTCATTCTGTCACTTTCTGTCTCTCTCTATATATTTATCTCTCTCTCTATATATATATATATATATATATATATATAAAAGGCTGTTTATCAACTGAGTTTATCAACTTCCTTCTCTTTTCCTGTTTTCATTTTGCTTGAATTTATTTTCCCTGAGACCGTAGAGACTGGAGGCATGTCTGAGATTGGATAAAGAAATGTGGCAAGAAAGAGAGAGAGAAAGAGAGGAAGTTTAAGAAATGGATTGGCATTGCTGCAGGCCAAAACAAATCAGTATTGGAGAGGTTTCGTACAATTTCTAACTTAATGAATAGCAAAAACAACTCAAATGTTAACTTTTTGGTGTTCCATTTCATACGGCCGAAAATTACGCTAACATGACCGCATTGTTTGATTTCCCCTCCGGCGAAATTAAATGGCGTCGATGTGGTGTGATAGAAATGTATTCACTCATGGTCATACACTTTCCTCCTGCAGGATAAAAACCCTTGATTATGTTGTGGAAAAAACAACACCTAACTAACTTTAAATAAACTGAGAGAAATTGAGAGTAAGAAGTGATGTGAATACAAGACTTTTATTATCACTTGAAGCAAGCAACATAATAGTCTGAGCTGGTTTGCCAAAGAGCTGCAGTCATCCCCCAAACCACACTTTTTATCCCCAACATCCTCTTGGGCCATCCCCCAAC
>OMKP01024005.1:0-14019 GCA_900302375.1 Bathygadus melanobranchus
ACAGCAATATGCGGATCTGGGTGAGCAAATACCTTCATCGTGCTTCACTACTCTTCTGTATAGTTTACACCAGAGTGGAGTGAGGAAGCAGGGATGGTGGGGGGGAAACACACCTCCACAGAGATCAACACCAGATACCACCGTCTCTCTCTCTCTCCCTCACTCAGAACCTGGAGAGTGAGGCGCCTAGACGGCGTCTCGGTGGGCCGCCCTCCCCGACCGCGCCTGGCTGGCCGCAGCAGGGACGCCTCTCCTTCCGGGATGTGGAGATGCGTTACCGCGACGACCTGCCCCTGGTGCTCAAGAAGCTGTGCTTCGACGTCGCACCCGAGGAAACCGTGGGGATCGTCGGCCGCACGGGATCGGGTAACGATGATATTACGAACCCCCTATAGCTCCCTTAGGCAGGAAAGTTGTCGTGTTGAGTACTAGTCCTAACCTGCAGTGCGCATAAAAGTGACAAAAATAACTAAAGAAAGAAAATGAAGTAGATTCGTGGGGTGGATGGATGTCGTTGTAGCGCGCCCCCATTAGCATGTCACCGCCACCCTTTTAAAAAGTGTCTTTACTCCCAGCACCTTCAAACAGGCCGCCTCGCACGCAGCTGAATCAAGCTAATAGGAAGCTCCAGGGAACGGGTGCACACACGACCACAGAGCACACACCCCTTATTATTTGTGTGTGTGTGTCTGTGTGTGTGTCTGTGTGTGTGTGTGTGTGTGTGTGTGTGTGTTGACAGGAAAGTCCTCTCTGGGCGTAGCTCTCTTCAGACTGGTGGAGCTAACGGGGGGCTCCATCGCCGTGGACGGGGTCAACATCGCGGACGTTGGTCTGGACGAGCTGCGCAGCAACCTGGCCATCATCCCCCAGGAGCCGGTCCTGTTCATCGGCACTGTCAGGTAGTCCTCCGTCAGGGCTGTAATACCACAGCTCGACCGACAATGTCTGCAGTCTGCCTGTACGCGGTCCAGAGAGAGATGTCTAAATTCACTGCAAGGGGATTTGGATAAAAGTGCCAATGTGCCCATATAACTCAGCAGCCACTCAATACCATTAGCCGTAGCAGTGCACTCTCTACAGACCTCCTTAATGGCGAATGCATTATTCTCAGGACACAATACAAAAATAAGAACTCGAATATAAAGTTAGAATTGAGACTGGCATGCCAAACTCGGACCGTCTTGTTAGAGTGAAATCAATGAGAAAACTGTCCTCCGACCCCCGACAATTAGCGCCTAAGTGCCCCTGAGAGATTGCTCCGATTGAGACGCTATGGATTTAAACGAGCACGGAGGTAGCTTACTCACCGTTCGAATTGGTTCAACCCCACGGCCCTCTGTGAAATATGCATTGCTTATGCACCGTGGCAACACAAACGCACGTCCTCTCGATCGGCCAGCTTGTTAAGACGCACATTTCTTTTCTCCCGATAGGACCAACCTGGACCCTTGGGGTCAGTACACTGATGCCCAAATATGGGAAGCGCTGGAAAAGACCCACATCAAAGACATGGTAGGTTGAAGCAGAGGTGAAGCGGTCGCCAATAAGTCTGAAAGGTGATGAAGTCTGTGATGGAAAATACTAAATAAATACTAGGAGAAGAAAGCATCAGCGAGTGTCCACCACCCCCCTCTGACTGTCCGCAGGTCAGCCAAATGCCTCACTCCCTCCACTCGGAGGTGACTGAGAACGGAGAGAACTTCTCGGTGGGAGAGAGACAACTGCTGTGTGTTGCCAGAGCGTTGCTGAGACATAGCAAGGTACCGATTGCTCGCGTGACATCGCCGTTTCACGTCCCTGGTCTGTTCGAAGAAAAGATTGGATGACTGATAATGGCGCTTTTTGAAAAACAGTTTATTTTAGAATGATCACCTGGGAAATCCAACCCCACCACCAGCATCACCACCAGCACTAGTGTTACTACCCTCAGTAGGGAACTGTGCAGCATCACATTGCCCCCTGATGGCCAATGTTGTCATTTCATCACACGCTTCATTAAGTCTTTAAAGGGTCAGTTCACCCAAAAACACAACACTGTTCAACATTGACACGATCACTTTATCGGCTTAAAATGGCTAAGATGGCACTCTAAAACCTAATTGATCTAATTATTATTCTCAAACATCAAGCATAGCAAAATCAAACAAACAAAACTAAAGTGAATCAAGGCAGGATAATATAGTGGCTAGGATTTGGGTTTGATCCCCAATGTCCCCAGTCCACCAGTAGGGCATCCATGATCTATATGCCTAACCCCTACCTGCTCATTAATGACATGTATCTGAATTCACTATTAAGTCGTTTTGGCTGAAAGTGTCTGCTAAATGACTGAATAGAAAAGTAATAGCAACAGCTATCTGACTCAGCTGTACATATCAAAGCCTGTATCTAATCTTTTCTTCATGTGCGTGGTGGACATTACATCTATAACGCTATACCTGACATGGTATTATGTGGGCTTATTATAAACCACTGGCGTTCCACAGATCTTGCTGTTGGACGAGGCGACAGCGGCCATAGACGGTGAGACGGACCGGCTTATCCAGGAGACGATACGCAGCTCATTCGACGGCTGCACTACGCTAGTCATCGCCCACCGGCTCAACACTGTGATGAGCTGCAACCGGGTCATGGTGCTGGACAACGGCCAGGTGATAACTCCTCGATAACTCTGTTTTCCTGTGTTTAACTGTGTTTCCCAAACGTTTTTGGGGCTAAGGCCTACCAACGATCCAGAAATTGAAGACACACTTTTTTCGCCCAAGCCCAAGATATAGCATCCTGGTTAATGGATTCGTAAATGGATTGCATTTATATAGCACTTTTATCCAAAGTGCTTTACATTGCCTCAACCATGCAAGGCAACAACCAGCTTGTCGGGAGCAGTTAGGGTTAGGTGTCTTGCTCAGGGACACCTCGACACTTAGCCAGACAACCGCTCTACCTCCTGAGCTACTGCCGCCCATGTGACATTTGCTAATAATTAGACTTTAGACTAGATTATTTCTGCTCAGTGTGGTGTAGCTCGTGGCAGGTCTAGATATAGATATGTTTTTACTCACCGGCATCACAGTAACCTATGTCAGGAATATATGTATATATGTGTATTTAATCCTACACAATTTCATGGCTCACCTAGTTTTGTCTCAAGGCCTACTCGTCGGGAACCACTGAGCAAATGCCTCTGGATAAAGAACAACTGTTTAGAGGTTTCATCTTTCAAGGCTAAATGTTGACTTGGTCAGCTGTGCCTCATTGACTTGGTCTAAATCGTTGGGGGCAATCATTGTGCTAATTCCCTTCCTAAACACTCTAGGTTACAAATTGTTGTACAAACTGATAAGGAAATGCGTAATTAAGTACCTTCAAGGTCTCTCAAACCATTTCTTGAAATAAATGTGATTGGGCAATCATTGACCAATCGCCATTGATTAGGTCAAACCAGTTTTATTTGTCCTTCTCCTTGTGTTCATGTCCACGGTCAGTTCGACCTGCTCTTCCCACGACTTTATTCATGCGATTAAACTCGAGTGTGTATGTGCTTCGTCCCTCTTTAATTACAGATCCTGGAGTTTGACAGCCCGGCCTCCTTGCTTGCCAATGAAAGTTCCAGGTTCAGAGCCATGATGGAAGCATCAGAAGCCAAAATGGATGTGACAGAGAGCTGAAATCATGCTTACACGCTTAAAAAATAGAGCCTGTGTGTGTGTGTGTGTGTGTGTGTGTGGATGGGAGGGGGGGCTTACGTGCATGGAATTTAGGTGCGACACGTTTACTTGAAACCATATCTGTGAATTTCAAAGAAACCAAAGACGGTGGCCGCGTTCACGGTGACCACACTTTCAAGGGACACAAATAACATCAGCTATAGTTTTACGAAGCAGCAGAATGGAGCAAAGGCTCTGACAATGGCACTTTATATTCCTCGCATATTCCTGGAAGCGTTGCGCGCATCGCTTCCTCCTCATTGTTGCTAAGATTCTGAGAATTACTTCTTTAGCGGTAATGTGACGTCAAGTCTTCACAGTGAAGATATGCATAGTCATGGGTCGATGACCGGTGCTGTTTTAATTTGAATGAATCAGTGGCAGTGCAATACGAGCTAGCTATTGGTGTTTTGAGTATTTATGAATCAATGGTCTTTCTCAAAAATGTGGGTTGAAAAATGCACACATTTGTATACTGACTATTTCTGTAGTTATAATAATAAATTATGTAGTTAGTCATTTGTCCTGATACATTTTTGTTGTGAAGATTGAGATTGTAAACATCTGCCTTTTATAATGAATGTTCTACTGATAACAGAAACGTTATATATTATCCATTATAGGCCAGGCCTATTACTGTGCTATATCTTATATTTGTACATTTTCATTTTTAATGTTCAAAAATCTTTTTCAATAAAGATATTTTTATAGAAACGGAATTGTCTGACATTTTTTTGCTTGTCTAAATGGCACCCTGCCGTGTAGACTTACTGGGTTTGTTAAAGCAGTATCTTGGCCTTTTATTAAAAATGGAGCTCAGAGGGATCATGTATCATGAAGTTGCTTTATAGATCCATTGGGTATACATTGATATACAATACAATAGTGTATCTCGTTGCTAAAAAAAACAAGCACACTCCATATTCATTCAGCATTATATATTGAATAGCTATATATGTGTTACAATTGTTATTTATTATGACTATTAATCAAAACCTTTATTTATTAAGGGAAATAAGACACATTGAGCAGTGGCATTCTAATTTTCAATTGTGCCCTGATTACAGTGCAAGTTAAAAATAGTCACAATAATCTTAATATAAAAAATAAATAAATACATACAAGTGAAATAGATAATAGACATGAGACAATGAACCATAAAAAACAAGACACACTCAAGTTAAAAACAATTGCAACCCTCAGATGTCCATAATGAGCACTTTAAAATCCTTAACTGAAATAAAAACCTCCAGTTTAAGAAGGTTTTGGGTGGTATTCCAAACATGGGGAGCATAAAATGAAAGATGACTCAGATGAAACTCACAGTGTTGAATCTGAGTGCGCAGTGGGAGATTTAATCCACAGTTGTTGTGCTAGCCGAGGCATGCTGATATAAAATGTCACCATGATCTAAGACTAAGTCTATGATCTAAGAGGAATATAACCCTTACAAGTTCCCTCCTACGTCTACAATTTAGGCAGGCAGGCAGGATCGGTTTCTGAAATAAAAACCTAGTTTTATCTTCAATTTCTTTGTCAATAGATATGTGTGGTTTAAACTAGAGTTTGTCATCAAGCCATATCCCTAAGTGGGCCTACTTATAAGCTGACACGTAATTTTTTCACACTGTTTATAATAAATCATCTGTGTGAATGGGGCGTTTCACTTTCTTTTATCTCGACCAATCATGTTTCTGGGTTCGGAATCACAACAAGCGTGATATAGCTGACCATCGCCCCCATGCTCCAGGAGGGAGATGTGGGAATGTGCCACATCAACATGGTGGAGGGTGGCCCTAGTGAAAGCTGTTCCAGGCCCTCCAACCAGCTGAGGCAGCAGCCCGGGCCTCCAGTCTCCAGGATGGAGGGCTAGTGGGGTTGACTGGCCATGCCGGGGAGGTGTGTGGACAGTCTAGAGACACCTTCACCAACCAAGGCAACAGCCTGGGCCTCCGGTCTCCAGGATGTAGGTGGAGGGAGGTTGGCTGGCCAGATTGGGGAGGTGTGGTGACAATGGTGTTGTTTTTTTATTTTAGGTATGGTAACCCTGTGAAGAGAGTCCAGTTTATTGTTGTTTTTTTAATGGGCGGGGAGAGTAGGTGTTGAGGGTATGTGGACTGTGTGGTCTGGTTTAAGCAGACTCACCTGGTCCAAGTCAGGCTGATTAGTCTGGGGCTGGATGAGGCTGCACACCTGTGGTGTATTGACTAATCAAGGCCCACAGGTTAAACCAGCCATCGCCACACACCCAAGAAAAGCACTAGCATGCTAGCTAGTTACCACCTGCTCTGTCATCATTTAAACTCTGCAGGAGCACTGCTACACATGTATAAATAAGGTGGTATGTCTGTCGTGGCTTGATTTTTGAAAAAAGAAAATAAACAAATTACTATGCATAAACGCAGACGTGAAACTAGACTACACTCTCGCTTCAGAAGCGTTAACGGGACCTGTTGGCATAATAAGCCATGATGCCAAGAAACCGATTGCAAGACTCTTCTACAGCGCCGTAGTGGTGCCGCAGCTGGTTGTATTAGAGGTCTAACTAATACATTCGGTAAAATCGTCTTCTAAAACCTCCATATTTTTTATGGAGTTTCAACCAAGTTTCAAACTTTTCAGAGACACTTGCAAAAATCTGATTGTAGATGTTCAACAGAACATCAAGAGATGATGCAGTGGAATATAGAATTCTCCCAAATGGTTTTGGCAGATCAATGACTAGTGAAACAATAGGGGGCATTTTAGACAGTCCATCCACATTTCTATCAAATAAATCTCTACCCAAAATAAAATGGTTGTTAAAAGCGTTACAATTGTCTTCATTGCACGTGACAGGAGGACCAGAGTCTGCTATCACCTTTTACCAACGTTTTGGTAATGATTTTAGAAGGGAGGCCTGATTTCTTCCAAAACTTAGCAGGATTCCTTCACAGTCAGACATTGTATGTAAGAAATATTCAAAATTTGACAAAATGACCAAAAATAACAACATTTGAAACACGCCACATAGTACCCCCCATATACTGTATCCCCGCATTGCCGTTAGATTTGTTTATTCTTTTTTATTTTGCATTGTTAGTTCTTTTTCCTGCAAACGTAATACATTTGAATAGATACGTGATTATTTTGTATTTTACATTTCATATAAAACTAGTTTTTGACAAGAATATATATTTAAGTCTTACGTGGATTTTATTTTGAAGTGAAACAACTAAATGGGACCGGAAGTGTGCATGGTTGTTGTAGCTAGGCTCGAGCGGCTGCTGGCAAGCTGGAAAGGAAAGCCTTGGCTGTGATGCCGCTGGATGATGGCTGCTTTCGGTATCTTAAGTTACGAGCACCGGCCTCTTAAGCGGCCCAGGCTTGGCCCTCCGGACGTGTATCCTCAAGACCCAAAGCAAAAAGAGGTCAGCACATGTTGTTGTTTCTAAAAATGCAGTCAGTGGTTTGAAATGGGGTAAAAGTGCCAGGCTATGAAGCTATGCAAGGTAGCTTAGCCTATTTAGCAACTACTCCAGACGTTTGGGGCCTTCAATAACAATGAACAGCACCTAAGGTAGTTGTCAGTTTGTTGCCGGTCTACTTCGAAAGCAACCGCACATCTACCGGTGTCTTCCAGCCCCATGTTTGTCTACAGTTCGCTATATCTTCATGCGTTATTTTCTCGTTAAAGTATATGCGCTTTGTTTTGTGTGTGCTGTTTTTTGGGGGATTATGTTATTGTGATTAGTGGTGCGCGACTCCTACTAAACGCCTTCAGCTCGGAGATCTCCTTCTAGCGTAGCGTTGTCCATAGAGCTGTGAAGCTGCTTGGTTTGGGAGGTACAATGGGGTTACCTGTGTCGACATTTTTGCTTTCAGTCACAGGCGCGTATCTTTAGCTTGATTGAATGATGCATGAGCGTTGGCCTCCCAACACCAGGTTGAGTTCATGTTGGGGTGCTTGGATTAGATGAAACTACACAGCAAAATCCCGTTTTGTAAAACTGAATTGATGGTCCCCTATTCCATTTGGTGTTGTTTTTCACTGATATTGCTGTAAGCTGATGGATAACACAGCAGTTTGTCTAACTCCTATATCATAACATCTAAGATAATGCACTCCAAACCGTTTGAATTTCCCTGTTGGTGCTTTTGTAATGTGCAATGCATATAACACTTACATTTTTGCTATCAGGATGAATTGACTGCATTGAACGTAAAACAAGGATTTAATAATCAACCAGCAGTGTCCGGAGATGAACATGGCAGTGCAAAAAATGTCAACTTTAACCCCTCCAAGGTATCAAATCAAAAATTGTGTATTTATTTGTACATGGCTTTCTTTTGTACATGCTTTCGTTTCATACTTTGAAAATCTGAGCTGTTACTTTAAGGTGTTTACCATCCATTGCTCCATAGATCAGTTCAAACTTCAGTAGCATTATGGCCGAGAGGCTGCGCTACAATACATTCCCAGACACGGGGAAACGCAAGCCACAGGTCAACCAGAAGGATAACTTCTGGCAGGTCACCGCAAGGTCCCAGAGCTCCATTAACAACTGGTTCACAGACCTGGCCGGAACCAAGCCCTTCACGCTGCTCGCCAAAAAGGTGAGGCTGCCACACAACGGGTTCCTGATGATGTAGACCTCATTACGTTAAGAACAGTAGCAATCTATTAGGAGTGTAACGATTCACCAATATGCATGCAATGTTTACGATGAGAGTAACCGACCGATACATATGTAAAACTTACCGGTCAAATCGGCGATTCACAAATTTTCCCATTACTTTTCGTTATTAGTCTTTTACTAGTTTGTACCAAAATCTACCTTTCTGAAAGCGCCCTATGACTGCTGTGTAACTAACTGGTTAACTGCGACGCACCAACGGATCTACAAATCATCTGCGTTTCCAAACAATGACCCCCAAACTTCCGCGTTCTGTTCCAGAAGTTGTATATGGGCAAGTTCCCAAAGCGCACCTTGGTATTCTGCATGCCTAAATCTAACAAATATAAGTGGATCGAATCACATCAAACTGAATTGCATAGATTCTTAAACCAAATTGCTCCAAATCGTTTCAAACAAAGTATTGTTGCCGTATCGTATTGGAGCCCATGTATCAAATCCTGAATGAAAGGAGAAATGCATATCCCTACAATCTATGCAATCTTTGTGTTTTTTGAGGGGGGACACATGAGAGATAGCTTATTTGGCTAACTGTATATGTCGTTCTGGAAATGCACTTAGTGTTTCATGCCTCATTTAAAAAAGACACGTTTGAATAATGTATTCATATGGTATATGCACTACATTTACATAGCACATTTCTCGTCACTGACCACTTCTTGTGCATTAAAAATCCCACAAAGATGGGCTCCCATGCGAGGTACCAACCAGGCTGCCTTCTAAGGCAGTTGGGGCTTTGAAGTGTATTGCATCACTGCAGTATTTTCCAGAGGATTGAACCAGGAAATCTCTTTATTAGCTGACCCAAGCTACCTGTTGGTCTGCCGTCAGCCATTCACACAGCATTTTGCAGCATCACTCTTCTTGTCCTTTCACTTCCTTTTCCACAGGTTCCAATTTTCAGCAAAAAGGAAGAAGTGTTTGGGTACCTCGCCAAGTATTCAGTTCCTGTGACGCGCTCAGCATGGATGATCAAAATGACGTGTGCATACCATGCTGCCATTACGGAGACTAAAGTCAAGAAAAGACATGTGACTGATGCCTGTATAGGTGAGGGGACACGCTCACTCAACTTTTGACAGATCCTTTCAGGAAGGAACTTGTATGTATTTAGTGCCTTTTCCTTTTTCCCCCCCCCGATTATGACTCATTGTAAAATGGGTCATCTGTTTTTGCACATAACAATTGGGTGCATACGTTAGGGTTAGCTTGGAAGTAAAACAAATTCGCAGTGAAGTTAAGGTAATGTGTCACAATGTCTTTTGTATGTCCTACATGTTGAAGGATTACATTTGTTGGGAAGTATGTCGTCAATAACCCACTCGCCTACCTTGAATTGCATTTGTCTGTGCAGACACGCTCAGAGAAGACAATGTCTAGATGGAAAAACTGTGTCTTTTGTAGAATGGACCCAGATCATCACCAAGTACCTGTGGGAGCAGCTCCAGAAGGTGGCTGAGTTCTACCGACAGTTCCCCAGCCAGGGCTGTGCCTCCCCACAGCCTGCCACACCAGCGGAGGTGGAGACCGCCATGAAGCAATGGGAGTACAACGAGAAGTTAGCCATGATCATGTTTCAGGTGAGTTTTTTTTCTTTTTTCTTCTCTAAATGGGCACGGTAGTCTGATGGTTAGGGTGTTCAACTCCCTGCCAAAAGGTTCTGGGTTCGATCGCATGTCCGCCTACCTATTGCCCTCCACAATGAATTGATTTGTGCTGCGTGGGTGTTTTTTTCATTTCTTTCTTTATATATTTATTGTAATCTGTGCATTTACAGACCAGCTGTCACCACTCCAGAACACAAAAGTGTATATATGTGGCATTCTTCTTTTTTTTAATACAAATATAAATGCCGTGCCGGCCTACCTATATGCATCGTTCAGCAAGAACTCGGAGCTGCTCATTAATGAAATGTATCTGAATTGTAAATGAACGTACATACTCTGGTGGCTGGTTGTAGATTCTGTTGTGTAGGCAAGTAAAGCATTCCGTACGCTACGATGTCACAAGGTGAGCAAAGACTAATTGGCCTGCTCGTGTCTCAGGACGGCATGCTGGACAGACATGAGTTCCTCACGTGGGTGCTGGAGTGTTTTGAGAAGGTTCGACCCGGAGAAGACGAGCTTCTCAGACTACTGTTGCATCTCTTATTGCAGGTATACTCTCTACGCCTCTCTCTCTCTCTCTCTCTCTGTCTCTGTCTCTGTCTCTGTCTCTCTGTCTCAGTCAAACACTGGATGTTACTCGACATCTTGCTGAATGTATATATTAGTACACATGGGTTGTTTATGTAAGGTTTTACCGAACAGGAACTTTGAGTCCTTGCTATTGTTCTCTCTGTGATACAGGGTGTATGGTCTACTTATGGGTGTCCCGGTATGCTATAACAACCGGTGGTTCTAGAACAACTACTGTGTTCCTGGCAATGCTGAATACTCCACTCCCATTTTGATATGGCTCATACGTGGAGATAGGATAGTTTAGTGGTCAAGACCAGAAGTGAAAAGGTTCTGGCCTTGAACCCCGTCCACAGTGTCTAGCTGTAGGCGTCCTTGAACAAGGTGTGTGATCCCAGCATGCTTTTCTATATGGTCGTGTTGACCTTGTGAATCTCGCCCTCTCCTCAGTACTCAGGGGAGTTTGTGCAGTCGGCCTACCTGTCCCGGAGACTGGCGTACTTCTGCACCCGGCGCCTCAACCTGCTGCTGAGTGACGGCAGCCACCAGTCCCACGGCATCCTGGCCCAGCCGGGGAACGCTCTGCCCCCCACACCCACCTCCCAGCCAGCAGGGGGCAATCAGCCCCAGACCCCCTTCACAGACTTCTACACCTGCCCACAGCACCGACCTGTTGTTTTTGGGCTCAGCTGCATGCTGCAGGTGAGGCTGGCTACAGTCAAATTACTTTTTTTATTTAATTTAAAATGCATATACATGATTGCCTGGGTGCAGACCTTTGAATCTGCCCACAGAGTTTGCTGATTTTGGTCTGGCATTGTAACATGAAATAGCTATTTCTCGGTTCAAAAAGTGATTATTCAATGAGCGCCACAAGGGAGCTAACGATTAGCCGATCAGTGTCATCATTGTCATTTCTTTAGAATAATTAGCACATTTTCAACCTTGACAATTAGTTGAAAGCATTTTACACAAATCTTCCCCGAGTAGACACCGGGTCTGTATAGGAGAATTACCCTGACATCTTGGAAACTTTCACTTAATGCGCCCTCTCTCGTGTTTGGACTGCTGAACACAAACACCAACATTGGTTAAAATAAACAGTTGCATAAAAATAAAAAAAGATTCATAAGCATATTTTTTAAATGTCCAAATGCTACCAGGGAATTAATATTTAAAGTGCATTGTCGGTTATTCCATGAGTCTGGGGCACAACATCTAAAAGCAGTCTTTCTGAGTCTTTCTGAGTTTGTTAGTTGACGCACGGAACATATAATGGAATCCAGTCCCGAGAGCGGGTTTTATGAGCTGTCTGAGCTTAAGTGTGGTAGCGGCAGCGTGTCTATATATTACGTCACCATAGTCCAAGGCAGAGAGAGAGAGTAGTATAGATTAAACATGTTGTTTTCTGCTAAACATGGGAAAGCAGGCTCTGTTTCTGTAAATAAAGGCAAGTTTTGTCCGCAGCTATTTAACCACATTATCAACATGATTTGTTTTTGCAGAGATGGTGGTGCTATGATTAGCCAGACTGGTGGCGGCTCAACACAGAATATCTGGTTAGAAAAGGTCTTGAGTTGGTTATTTACGAATGATTCACGTATTTTGGAGAGAAAGGACAATTTAGAGATGTGGCGATAGTAATTAAGATCATGATTAGCTCCTCCTTCATGCAGAGGGCAACGTTGGGCAACCTTCCACGCTTTCCAAAATATGTGTTATATGTTGTGAAATCAGCAAGGTAGAGAGCCGAAGAAGGAAGGGCACAGCCTGTCTTCTCCATTTACTTTCCTGTGTTCAATGGCAAGCAGTGCTTCAGTAACTACCATTGGAATGAGAAGTTGGAGGGCAAACTGAGGCATCTGTGGACAGAGACATCTGTTTGTGGACTACCCACAGATCCACCACATCCCATGCTTATATTATCAAAGAGGTGATCAGCTGCAGTAAAATGATTATTCAAATCTGTGCATATTTCCCTGCAATCACACACGGATCCGAATGTACATACGTTGGCAGAGAAATAGCATTTTTATTTTTAGCTCACTATCTTCCATAATTTAGCTGGATTTGCTTAACAGCTAGAGATGGAGTTGAAGTAATAATCTGAGTTTGCTGTCCTCACTGGCGATGTGAATTTGTTTTCTGCTTAAAGGTGAGCCAATGGGAAGGGTCCCATTGGAGGGGAGTTTCTAGCTAACACCCACGCTTTGTTCTTTAATTTGAACAAGGATGATAGTTCCGAGTGAACCAAGGACCGGACCTTTAATGCTTTTTAAATTTGTTGAAGGTATTTATAAAGTGATCTAGTGCTAAATCAACATTCTGGATTTCTGATGTAATCGAAATGTTACTATGATGATCATCCAAAAAAGCGTGTTCATTATTTTCTCATAACAACTTTCCTTAGACGTGTATCTGTAATGCAAGCAATGGGGCAAATGGTCGTTTAGTCCATGGCCAAAGACGCCTGAGGCAACAATTGTATCACTCACATTGGATAGAATCAGATCTATTAAAGCTGACCTCAAATTATTTTCGATTAGGCCAGGTCACTAATCAATTGGGTTAGGTTGAAATTACCGCACACTTCCTTCCAATAATCAGACACATTTGTTAACCAGTTTAGATTAAAATCACCCAAGATTACCATCTCTGAGTTACTATATTTAGAGATTAACTAAATGTGTCGACGCCGTCACATTCAGCAGAGGAAGGTCTATAAATTCCAGTCACCGCTGAATTATTAGGCACTAAATTGACCTTCAACCTTTTTGCACAGTGACAGCATGCAGAACTGTAACCAAAAACGGGATTTTATATAAATTAATGTAATTATGTAACTATTCTAAACAGGTTATTATTCATTTAAAGATACCTCAATTTTTACATTTTTCTTTTGGCAAGTTTAGTCAATACCACAATATCAGGGTCCGTTTGGGAAACCAGAATCTTGAGGGGTTTTATATTGAAGCAGACATGTAATATTCAAACGAGGTAGGCCCAGGTAATTTCTGTTTTTAAAAGTATATGGGTTAATTAAGGATGCTGGGTTGGGTCTGACTCGGGTAGCTTGCCAGGGGAAAGTTCCCGGTGAGAGGGTTAATGCCAGGTGAGGCCAGCGAGGGGGAATAGTACTCAGAGGTGCCCCTATAGAAGGCGATGGAGATTCCGGGGAGGGGGTGTGTAACGTCAATAGTCAATCATGTGCAGTTAGTTTCACCCGACACTATAGTTTTGTTTGGCTACGTATCGTTGGTCTCTATTGATTGGTTAGGGATAAGCAAACCCCCACCCCCACGGAAATCTGTTAAGAGTGGAGGCAATGTCTGACTGAAGATGGAAACGGCGTGTAACCAGTTGACTGTTCTGTCTGATACCAGGCTATATACATGGAGCAGGATAGTCTAGTGGTTAGGGTGTTGGGGGTTGGGGTCCAACTCCAATGTCCGCAGTCTA
>OMKP01024006.1:5577-21653 GCA_900302375.1 Bathygadus melanobranchus
AGACAGTCTGCACATACACACAAACACACACACAGCGCACGCACACGCACGCACGCACGCACGCACGCACACACACACACACACACACTGCAAGCGCAGATTAAATGCACACCTGCAAATAAATACAACACGAAGGCACTCCGAGGCACACGCTCGCTATCATCCGGGTGGCAGGAAGCTGCGCTGCTCAGGCAGAGACGCCGGTCTTCAGCAGCACAGTGGGGGTCAGAGACATGACAAACAGGAGATGACACGACGAGGTCTGTTGCGGAGTGATCTGTTTAGTCTGTAAAATACCAAACTGTGCTCGTACACACCGGAAATATATCAAAAGATGCCCTGCGCCCTTTCTTCAGTGAAGTACACACACAAACACACACGCACACACTACAACCTAAGACATCCTTGAGGATGAGTTTATTCTTTCAGAAATTCATAGCTTGTCGGATTGAGACGACATTCACAGCAGGGACACGGTTCGTCCCCCACCCCCGGGCGACGGCCCGGTGTCTGGAGTCTGTGTGTGTATTTGTGACACGTGTCGCTGGTTATCTTGATGGCAAATGGCAAATGGCCACCAGTAGACTTGATTACTGTTGGGGTGGGGTAGAGGTTAAGCACAGTGTCGTGGTTCAAGGAGAGCCCACTGTGTGTGTGTGTGTGTGTGTGTTAGGGATGTGCAATTCAAGCAAGAGTACTATTTGATAATCACTGGGAACTATTCGACTATTATTCGCTCCTCGTTAACAGAGAGCGCAGCTCGCTTGGATTATCATGGTCATGGTATCTCCAGTTTAGCAGTAATAGACATTCTTGATGGGACCGCAAACTCGCGCTCAACAAATGCCACCAAACTTCGACAACCCTCGTCTTCGGCAAAGCTGACGGGAAGCTGACGTCTTTCGCTATCGGTTCCATGCAGAATTTTGACGACTGCAGTAGTCTTTGCAAATCAATGAATTTCATGAAAAATTCATGGATTTCATCCTGGCGCCAGGCCTGCCCCACACCGAAAGAAACCCGCTGCGCTCTGCAATGCTCTTCAGCTCCGCCCGTGGTGTACGAGTCCTCACGGGAGCTCCGCCCGCGGTGTACGAGTCCTCACTGTTTAACACGGGAGCTCCGCCCGCGGTGTACGCTTTGGTGTGTTTAAGCCTTAAAAGTATATAGCCTTAATGGCATGTTTACTGTACGGTAGCGTCTAGCGGCTAGCCCGTCTAGGCACTAGCCCCATCTCAGCGCTGTGGCAAATGCTATACTGCTTTCGCACGGAAGGCGCCGGTAAAAACAAGGGGAAATATACTTTTTAAGACGAGACTATAGTCGCATAAACTATTTGATTTTTTATCATTTAATGACTATTACAATATTCGAAAATCATGACCCATCCCTAGTGTGTGTGTGTGTGTGTGTGTGTTTTGTCTTCTAAATATTGTTGTAGTCAATGTTCTGATTGCTAACTCACACCTACTCCATTCTAGGCTTCCCTCTTTGTTAGCTAAACACATGTAACGCTAACTCACATCTAGTCCATTCTAGGCTTCCCTCTTTGTTAGGTAAACACATGCAATGCTAACGCACATCAAGTCCATTCTGGGCGTTCCTCTTTGTTAGCTAAACACAATACTAGACGTCTCTGTTATTCTTGTCTCAGTCCTCCTGAACACACCTGCTTCACATGACCCCAATTCACACGTTGACCTCTCCCTCCACAGCTGCTGCTGGCCGCTACGCTACGTTAGCTCCGCGGCGCTGCTGACCGCGCACTGTGACTAAGCATAGCGAGAATATATATGGCAAATACATATTAGACCCGGGGCATTTCACAGCTCAACTTTTCATTCACATTTCTGTCCAATGACTTGGGTTATTAACATTAGAATTGGAATTTCTGAGCAGGCGATTTACCTCAACCGGTCAAATTTGAGCTGGATTATAAATCCATACCTCCACCAAATCAGTCATATAATCAATGTGTGAGCCCAGGAATAATCCCTTGCAGCCACATAGACCCGTTTCTGACCCACATCCCGTCCTGCACTACTTACAGCAACTATCACCCCCATTTCCCCCATTTCCAGCTATTTATTCCAAGCTCCGAATGCTTTATAGCATATTAGCTAGCCGTAGCCGTCCGTATCAGCCCACGGGCAGCTTCCCAGCGACACTGCCGCCGTTGTTGTCCATGACCACAGCCATAACCTCTCCTCTTTTCTGATTGGTTTACGTTGTGAAAAGACCATCATTTCCTGCCTCGTCAGATGCTCTTTGCAGAGGAAATGACAGGTTGTTATACATCATGGCACCGAGGCCGAGAAAGGCCTGGAAAGTTCCACTGTGGCAAATCATGAATGGAGTAAATGCATTTCAAAAGGCCTGCGCCAAAACAAAAACAACAAAAACAGAGTTGTGGGTTTAAATGTGGAGATGTAGAAACGTAGATTTTAAAGGAATATCATTTTCAGAGCCTCTTCTCTGAGTGGTGCCAAATGTAAATGTGTCATTTGACTTAATCACTCAAAGAGCTAGTAATTACAGCTCGACTCGACTTGTTTTTTTGTTTTCCTTTTGGTCTCTTCATAGGTCATCACACCTTTTGGCAACATGAAGCAGGAAGTACTCAGCAGTCATGGGAAAAAAAACCTCATAACATAACAACTGCATCTTACAGCCCCACTAGGAAGTCACTTAACACTTATCTCTCTTTCTTTCTCTCTCACACTCACTCTTTCGCACGCACACACACACACACACACACACACACACACACTTTCTCTCTCGCTGTTTCCTTCTCTGTCTGAACGTCCTCCTCTTAGCAGTGCTGACAGTTGTGAAAGCTCCATGGAGTACACAGTAAGACACCCTCGGGGTGCATCTAGCTCCAGCACGTCAACAGTCTGTCCAGGAGTCTGTATGTTCCATCCTACCCCTCGTTAAATTGATCTCCATCTTTTCCTTTTTCATTGCATTCTCATTTGCTTTATTTGTCTTTATTTAATGCCTCCCTCTCTCTCTGTCCCTCTCTTTCTCTGCCTCTCCCTCTCTCTCTCCCTCTCTCTCCCTCTGCCTCGCCCTCTCCCTCTCTCTATCTCTCTCTCTCTCTCTCTCTGCGTCTCCCTCCCTCCCTCTCTCGACACCAGAAAGTGCATGTTATTTGATCACGGCTGACAGAAACCAGGGCCCCCCTGGAGAGAATGTGCTCCGTCTAAATCACTGGTTATGAAAAAGCACAGGCAGTCAATACTTCCAGCGGCAGCGCCGCACCAGAGCACGAGACAGAAGCAGAATAAACAGTGCGTAGACGTCCCTGTAGTCGAGCGTCCGCTAAACCAGCCGCGGCTCCTGGTCGCCGCCCAACAGTTGCTGTTGTCCCATTTAAACACATACCGAGAGCGGATCTCGGCGTTACAGCGAGCCTCCCTACTGCCGCACACTGTCTGCTTGTCGCGCTGCCTACTCCCCGGTCCGTGACACATCGCAATTTCCCGGGTAAAGAGTGGGCGCCGGAGGAGCCGAGCGGGGGGGTTTCCGGGGGTCCACAGGGGCGCTCTATTGCGGTAGTGATTAGGGACGAGGGCCAAGCTGAGCCCAGGAACCGGGGGCCGGTGGCTGTCGACTGCCGTGACGGTTGACGGTGTTAGCGGGGCTTAGCGGGGGTTCTTTAAATAGCCGGGGTTGATTTGGGATGCTTCACGCATCGAGGTCAACGTGATGTTGTGTTTGCCTTTTGAGTAGAAATAGGCCGTCCTGCATTTCATCGTGTTGCGTTGCTCTGCTGTCGCATATTAACTGTAGTGTGGTACTATAAACCTCTATTTCCCGCTCTTTTCAACCACTTTTGGGAATTGCTTTTATATGATGAGGATGATGATGATGATGATGATGATGATGATGATGATGAGGATGATGTGTTTTAGTTTGACCTTGTTTTTCTTTACCGCAGCAGGGGAGAATATTGTAGTAATATATTATTATACATTCATATAGAAATAATATAATAATAATAATAGTATATAAAAGAATAATAGAAGAATATAATAATATAATATAATAAGGTAAAATGAAGATCAGGGAATTATTAGCGTCTCCTTACCTTGACCTTAGCCAGACAAATACCTTGCCTAAATGTAACCTTTTTTAACCTAGGCTAAAACTGATCCAAACCCTAACCCTAAATGCAAGGTAACAAACGTAACGCCTAACCTCCCATTTTCAAGATATTCACCTAAACGTTTACCATTTCAAACGTTATAGCAAAAAGTCTCCAAGCTAATAGCTAAACCAAACCAAACAAACAGCAAATAATCAACTAGATCTTTATTACCAACACAGCACCCAAAGCTTTGGGAAAAGCCTGGCCTATGTTATCTTTATGACTTGACTCAGTTCTTCTGGTACTAGAGCCTGAGGAACTAGGGCGCTGGTTCTAGTACCTTGCTTGGGTCCAGCCCTTTGAATCCACCCACTACACCAAGTTGACTGATTCTGGTCTGGAATCGTGACATGACTGAGTGATTTGTCGGTTGAAAAAGCCATTATCCAATGAGTGCCGCGGGGTGATTATCGATTTGCCAATCAGCGCCACGCTGACGACTAACGCTGTTGTCAAACTGTTAACAAAGGCTCTGGTTGCCATTTCTTTAGAATAATTTGAGAATTTTCAACCCTAACAAGTAGTCGTGTTGTGGAAGAATTATTACTAATCTCAGAGACTTTCACTTAATGAGGTCTGTTTTGCATTTGGACTGCTGAATAATAATGTTGAATTTTATATGAACCCCTTGAGTAACAAATGTATTTAACGTAGACGGCATGTCTTCTCAATATTACCTGACATCGTAGTTTGTTTTAACTTTGCTCCACTCTTAAAACCCTGGAAAAACCAGTATGTTTGCATGGCTACGCATCGTTGGTCAGGAAAAACCGAATCCACCTCCCCTCTCGGAAATCGCTTAGAGTGGAGGCGATGTCAGACTGACGATGGAAATGGAAGTGTAACAAGTTGACAATTCTGTCTGATATCAGGCTATCCAGCATCTACCAAGTCCCTCAGTTATCCTTTCACTTTGTTGTGTTGTTGGGAGTCAGGATCAGACCTGAGCACACCCACCAAGCACTGGGCAGCAGTCAAAGCGTTCAAAGAGACAGCAAGGCCCCACTGTAATCCTAATGGCAATGTTCAGCCTTGGACCATTATGCTGAAAGACACACTGCAAAGAACACTGTCCTCTTTAAAATGTCAGGTAAATGGAATCACTTCTTCGCCGAGTGTCCATGGCTTAGTGTCACAGGCACAGTTTTTGTAATCCCATTTTGTGATTTTCTCTTGTGTTTTTTCTCCCTTGTCTTTCGGTCTATTAAGTTGAAGTCCTATATATATATATGTATATATTTCACTCGGGAGAATAAAAGTTTCAAGCCAGTGATGAAGTCCACTGTGCTAGAAAATACATCGTCTGTCATACTGGATGTGCCCTTGTGTGGGCAGCAGGACAGTATACACAGCAAGTGCACATTTCACATCAACAAGTTCCACACTCTGTGGGTGTATTTGGCTATGTGTTCCTCCTCATTGTTCCCTACACATTCCATACATGCTGCGGTGCAAATAGATGACTATTGGCTAATGGCGACCTGTGTGGATATTCTTTCGCGTGGCTTCGCCGAGAAGAGGATTCTGGGTAAATGCAGAGCACCACAGACTGGTGGGGAAAAACAGACCAAGGAGGACATGGTCACCTGTTGTGGCCCTTTTGCTTTGACTGGCAGGGACTTATGTGGTCCTGGTACCAGCAGCACCTGTACTGTGTCCTGGTACTGCTTTCGACATGACACACATCTCTGTCTTACTTAGACGCACACGCACACGCGCGAGGCCAGGCGAACAAACAACAATATTCCAGTTTCAAATGTGAACACACAGAATGCTTCATGCACCACTGAGGACAAATCTTAAACACGACCACTGTGTCTCTTCCAAGAAACATAAAACGTTTCCGTCTTGGGCGTTAACGTCGAATCTTCTGCTCCCATAAGCCTCAAGTTGTTTATTGCTCCGTCCTTCTAGCGTTAATCTTTCTGCTCCCTCCCTCTCACCGGCTTTCTTCTTCTGTGGTATATGCCGTCCCCACGCTCACGCCAATTAGCTGCGCTGGAGCTGGAGCGGCTGGAGCTGACAGCGTCTGGGTTGGTTTCTCCCGGAAGAAATATCCTCTTCCTTCCCCGTTCTCTAATTACACTAACTATACATTAATAATAATTACTGTTGTATATGATCTCTCTCTCTCTCTCTCTCTCTCTCTCTGTCTTTCTCTATCTCACGCTGCCTCTCTGTCTGTCTGTGTGTGTGTGTTTGTCCTTGTGCCAAATATGGAGATATGTCTCCATGTGTATGCGAGTGGGTGTTTATTCAGCATTGCTTTAAATCGAGGCTACAGCCAACACACGGGTGTTGTCAGAACGACCATCCCCGCCTGGATGCACATTAGTCCAAACCAAATGCTCCACCGTAGACTGTTAAGGGAGGCCAGCGAAGACGCGGCACGGCCTCTCGGTGCTGTGTGAGGGAATTGTGTTTCGATTTGCATTTGTATATGAGGTACTGAAGCGTACACAATGGCGTGGCTCCAACACACAGTGCTTCATGTATTCCTACCTTGTGCTGAGCCTCGGGCCGCTTCGACCGCTCCGGAGCCTCACGCTCACTCATCAGTGTCGCTCGGTGATCGAGCTGAAAGAAAAAACGTCTCTCGAATGTTTTCCCGGATGCCGCCGAATTGAATGCCTTTGGTTAATTGTTTTTGTCTGTCTTGACAACTGCATTATTAGCCGTTCCCTTCCTTTCATGTCTCCCCTGTGTTTTCATTCTCCTTCCTTCCTTCCTTTCCTGACTTAATCTTCTTAATTCTCTAATGATTTGATGTTGACATTTGACATTTTTTCCCGTGGATAGCTATTCTCTTCCTTTTCTTCTCCCGACAAAATCAAACATTTTGACCCAATGAACCCTCGTCACATTCGTTTCAAAGGTAAACACAGCTATCGTTAACAATAGGTCTGCGTTTGTTTGCGTCTGTCACAGCCGACATGGAGAGGCTGAATGAAGAGGTTACATCACCGACGTCAGATAAGCGGAACAGAGCCATCATTTATTGAGACGAGCTACACCTGTGTTTACCGTGGCTGCATAGGCCTAATCTAATACGAACGGTGTTTACCTGCGCGGCTGTGAAAAGAGTTCCGTAGGCCCTGTAGCTCACTGTGCACAGGTAGCGCTCACAGGCCACTCCGTCCTCTGAACTGAGCTTCCAATCAGCAGGGAGTAAACGGCCAAGAGCTGAGTCCTCACCACTCAGTCCTCCAATCAGCACCACTCAAGTGTTCCTATAACCTTGTTAACAGAATATTAACCTTTCAAAAGTGTCCATATGGCCATAAATGTCCTTAAAAAACAACCTGTGTATTCCATGGTGGAGGATGAGCCACGGAAAATAAAGAATATATATTTAAATACATACATATTATATTATTTTTCAGTAAAGAAATTGTGACTCCCCGTTTAATGTCTTTATACCACAGAACGGAGGGTCACGGTCATTATTATTTGCTGTTTATTGATGTATGTGTATCAATAAACAATCAATAAACTATGAGCTGATATATTTAGTAGTTTGGGCGGGCATTCTCCAGAAGAGCGGCCTCTGACCTAACCGGTCCCTGTCCCTCTCCTACCCTTCGACCCAGTGTTGTATCGACAACTACGAGGAGATGGTGACGGTGCTGCTGTGTCAGGGAGCCAGCGTGAACGCCCAGGACAACGAGCTGTGGACGCCCATGCACGCTGCTGCCACCTGCGGACACGCTGGCCTCGTCAATATACTCATCGCACAGTAAGCACGCACACGTTCAGTCGCACGCACGCACGCACGCACGCACACACACACAGCGACCAACAGAGCTCTACTGGCTGACTGTATGTACTAGACCAGAGCTCTACTACTAGCTGACTGTATGTACTAGACCAGAGCTCTACTACTAACTGACTGTATGTACTAGATGAGAGCTCTACTAATGGCTGACTGTATATACTAGACCAGAGCTCTACTACTAACTGACTGTATGTACTACACCAGAGCTCTATTATTGGCTGACTGTATATACTAGACCCGAGCTCTACTACTGGCTTACTGTATATACTAGACCAGGGCTCTAATACTGGCTGACTGTATATACTAGACCAGAGCTCTACTACTAACTGACTGTATGTACTAGTTGAGAGCTCTACTACTAACTGACTGTTTGTACTAGATGAGAGCTCTACTACAGTACTAACTGACTGTTTGTACGACACCAGAGCTCTATTACTAGCTGTGTGTACTAGAGCTCTACTGGCTGACTGTATGTACTACATCTCTGTAGCGTGTGTTCAACGTGTGCATCCTACATCTTCTTCCTCGCTACAGCGGTGCAGACCTGCTGGCGGTCAACTCGGACGGGAACATGCCCTACGACCTCTGTGAGGACGACCCGACGCTGGACATCATCGAGACGGCCATGGCTAACCGAGGTTAGCTTGCTAACGTTTGAATGGAAACATTCCTCCAAGGGATTCAACAGATTTTCTTTTTTTAGACAGAGAGATACCGCTTGGAAAGAATTACTTTGCCGCCCCTCACGCAAATGTGGAAAAAGAGATTCTGCAGGCAGAGACGGTTTATTTAGATCGGTTTACAGGAAACACTCACTGCCGGTGAGCATTCAAATTCCCCTTCAAACCATGGAAATGTGTTCATGATTGAGGAATTGGGCAAACCTAGCTTTGCCTGTTGCTTTGTCCTAAAGGGTGTCGGCTGAATTAGGTTTGATCGGTCCCATGTTAGGTAAACGCAGACGTTACCATGGTGATGAACCGAGACCAAAGACATCCTGGGTGCATATTTGTATGGATGTTGGAGACAGTGGAAGGCAAGCTCTTCTCTGAACCAAAAGCAGCCGCACATTCTTGTGTAGTATTGCTTCCTGAACGTGTAACTGTGTTTTGAATGTAAATGAGATTGGCAGCCCAGGAAAGGACTATTCTAAGACTGAAAAACCCATACTTTTCAATATCTACACAACGCAGTCCCCCACCGGCAGCCCAAATTCAGTGTTTGATGTCAGTGTCTTCAAAGGTCGCCGTGACGGCCCCCACGTCGTGTATCCAAAAGAGGAGTCAAAAACGGTGTAAAGTCGTGCTAACGTTTGCGCTAACCGACCCTGTGAAGTAGGAGAGAGATGAGACGCTTGAGCTGAGCTCCTGGGCTCCTGGGCTCCGCGGGGAGCGTGGCGTGTGGCGCGTGGCGCGTGCTAGTAGGTGCTGCTGAGGGGAATGATTAACAAGCACATGAAGCACCGGGATCGTTGGTGCTCCCCTGCAGTGGATCAGTAGCGTACGGCTATGATGGAGCCCTTATCTGAGTGCACTACAGGGTCATACACACACACGCGCGCACGCACGCACACGCACACATGCACATGCATCCTTTTTCTCTTTCTGTCCAGCTCTCACATAAACCCACCCCTCGAACTACACACACACACACGCGCGCACACACACACACACACACACACACTCACACTGACACATGCACACACACTGACACATGCACACACGCCACGCACTGCACACACATACACACACACAATCAAGCATCTTCTATCTCTGTCCCTCTATCTTGCTGCTCGTTAATCTTTCTCTCCTTCTGTCTTCCTATCTCTTGTGTATCACAGACACACACACACACACACACACACAATCATATTCCCTCTCTGTCCCATCATGTTACACGCTCATTCCTATGCTTTTTCTCATTCTTTCCAGCTCTCTCTTGTGTCTATCACACACACACACACACTCATGCTCCCAGCCTCCCTCCTCCGAGCATCACTGATTGATTTGAGTTGCTTGGTCCTGTGTGTGTGTAGCCCGGCCCGTCAGCTGTGTGTCTCAGTGATGAGACAGGGTCTTCCTTCCACCTTGCAGGGGGATAACTTGGGGTGGTGTGGCGGCCATTAAAGCAGCCTCTGCCCTGATCAACCCCCACAAGCGCACTGCGTTAGCTGCCACTCAATTGAAGCCAGTGCATGCAACAGGACTTAAATCGTGGGCGGAGCCCGGGGAATTTTTAGTGGGCCCAATTGTTGTTGATTCAGATTCAGCGAGTGTCGCTTCTCTGTCTATTTTTTTTTGTTTTCACTGGTGCTGGAATGATACCATATGATTTTCATGAACAGAGTGCTCAGGCAGCCTTTCCCCAGCTTGTCAAAGAACATCAATGAATATCTTGTTCAAAGACAGGAACTATTTCGGGAATAACCCAATAAATAACAAAGCATAAAAATCAGACAGTAGAAGGTGTTACAGAACTTGTTCCTAGAGGTGCCTCGAATAAGTTCCACTCAGCTCTGATTGGCTCAGCCAGTTATGAGGGACGGACATCAGGATTGTGAGCCAATGAGGAGCCCTCGGTGCTCCTGTTTGCCGGCAGCATCGCTTGGAGTGCTACCATCTTGAATCACCACCACGCGCTCCGATAGACTGCATGATAGGGTGCGTGTGTGTGTATGTGTGGGTGTGTATGTGTGTTTGTGTGGGACAGGTCAATTTGCTGCACAGGATATGAATTATGGGCGAGCTCCATTTCTGTTAGTCAGAACACCATTATACAAATACATTTTGTGTTGGTACCATAAATTGTCCAAGCTTCTGCGCTGGCCGATGTAAATAATACAGACCCATCTGAAACGTGACTGGGATTCCCGGGGGAAAATATCACGTCACTCAGGAACACAGTCAAAGTCATTTTAAGCTGTAAACGATTAATGATGTGTCATATTGTTCGTATTTCCAGAAAGTTCTAGATTGAAACCAGCGTCCGGTTCTGTCCTCCATGCAAGGTGGACTTCTATTGTAATGTGGAGAGAGTCATGAGACATCTGTTTAGCTGAGCCTCACACCAGAATAATAAAACCTAGCTAGCTGCTTCACTGTGGTCTTCCTCAGCACTAATCCTAAATAGTCAAATCAATGTGTGAAATTAAATCAATAATGTGTGGAATTGAAATTATATCGGCATTTAAATTATAGTATTTAATTTGCGTACGATTTTCTGTCGGATAGCAACAGGCTCAACAAAATCTATCCCATTTTCCGGAATGGAAACGTGAGCTACAAACTCTCTCTTATCTCTGTGTCTGTCTGTGTCTGTCACGCTTTATCTCGTAGACCAGCTCTGTGTGTATGCTGCCCCGGCTCCTGAGGATTCAAACCCCTCACCCCCCCCACCCCAGCAGACTGACAGTCTGTCTGTGTGTGCTCGCTTGACAGGCATCACCCAGGAGATGATAAATGAAACGCGGGCGTCAACGGAGAGGAGGATGCTGGGGGATATCCAGGAATTGATCAGACGAGGGGAGGAGGTCAACCAACAGGACTCACAGGGAGCAACACTGGTATGGTTATCACAATAACTATAATAATAACAATAATAATCATAGTAGAGTATTTTGTTCCATATTTTTCAGGTATTTTAGGACAAAAACACAAACAGTAACGGACATATACATAACATAACAGAAAACAATATAAAGCAACAGGGTCATATTCAACAGAAACATGGAAAAATATACAGCACTCAACTATAAGTCAAATATACTCAGTAATATGAGTAAATCATATATAATATAGCAAACGTTATACTGTCATCATATATAAATGGCATGATACAGTTACATCATGTCCCTGAGTTGAAAATAGCATGGTATCCGGCCAAACAAAATATGATTGAAAGTCCTTCCGGAGAATTCCCTCGTCAGTCCTCCTGCCTCTTCACATGGACGGCATGGTGTGCGCGTTGGTGGTTCCTTAAAAAGGTTGAAATCCTTTGACTTGAAGCATCCCGGATGGACGTGTCTTGCCTCGGGAACATCAAGGGGTTCGCGTCCTGCTAACATAAATCAAATAAAGGGGATTCTGTGTGCGGGTGTGTGCAAATGATGTACAATGTCCTCAGTGGAGAGGATTAGAACATCAAACATACCTACGAATCACTCACGGTTAAGTAGCAATTTGCCTAAAATGAATTTTAAAAACCCGACGACTAAATTAATAGAGACAAACAAGCCGTGTGGTGAATGAGAAGTGGATGAGTACAGAGACGGAGAACAGAACGCAGTGGACAGAAATAGCTCTGTCAAGCTAGGCTGCAGCTTGTGGAGCTGTTTGTCTGATAGCTTTATGGAGTCTGTTCATCTTGATTGGATCATTACAGGTCAGCGTAGATCAGTCCCTCTTCTTAAAATAGAAAGCACTAGTAGAAGGTTAATCTCTGCTCTTTTTTTATAGACTGGAAAAAGAGTATTTAATCAAACGCTGGCTATAAATGTTTTACCTGATTTGGGGTGTGGGTTGCAATTGAATGAGAGAATGCTTTTGAGAATATTCACAGGCTGAAAATGTAGCTATGAGAAAAGCTAATTTAACATCATACCTAAATCCTGCCAACAGTGACAGAACAGTTTCCCACAACAAGATGGTCGCTTAGATAACATCGTCGTCTTCGTGGTATTCATTAGCTAATACCAGAAGTCACAGTGACGGCGACAGGAAACCTGATAAGAAGGTCGCAGGTCAAAAGATTATCGCTGTCTGTCACATTCCTGTCAAATAAAAATGTGGCAAATGTTGTAGGATAGAAATGGTTGTTCTATACTCTGGTGGTTTATGTGTCACAAGGAGTGATCATACTGTGAAACACTCCCATTTGAATTCTACTCTAAGCACAGGCACACACACACACACACACACACACACACACACACACACACACAGATGCTGTATTGAACTAAACCTTTCAAGCTTTCCAAAGCTTGAAAGCTAAAGCCAAAGTCTTTGTATGTACACACACACACATGCCCCAGGCGGTCTGTAAAGGTTTTCACAGCCCAGACACACTGCCGACCGCAGCGGCCGAGACCGCAGGGACCGAGACCCCGGCGACTACCCCTTTTCTGGTGATTCGCGGGGGCACCAGTCATTCGACGAACTGGCTACACCATGTTCTCCATAACGTGAGTCGCCTCGGTGGCGGGAGGCTTGAAGACACGGAGATGTCACCGCATCGGAAGGGCTTCGGTGAAGGCAGAAGCCATGTTGAACGATATCAGACAGGAGACGCTCATATGATGGACCTTTGCTAGCGGACACAAGGCTAGGACGAGGAGGCAGTGGAGGAAATTCAGGTCGGGGACACTTTTGAAGATGTAGATGCCGGTACAGTAATTTCATGCTTGGTTACACCCGACATCAGAGGAGGAACAGCTAGCGGGAGGTAACGCTGCAGGCGTCAGGAGGGATGGACAGCTGCTGGGTGAAGGTGGGCTTAGACAGACCCTCACTGCCCTGATCAGCAGCCTGCCGAGGTGAACTGGTGGTGGGACCGACATAAACAACATAGAGGTTATAGAGGCATTGGTGCACTCCAGAAACAGACAGAAACAGACACACACACACACACACACACAAAATACATAAACGCAAAGTGTCAATGAAGACAGTAGATTTGAATGGCAAGAAACCTGTTTAATGGTAAGTTGGATTAGAACGTTGACAATGATCAATTATATTAACCTGGTCAGTAGAAAAACTGCAGTATGTGTGTGTGTGTGTGTGTGTGTCCTGTGTGTGCTGACCTCAGCAAACTCCCTGAAAGTGTTTGTCCATGGAGCAGCGGGGCTGAAATGAATAATGTCTTGTTTACATTAACATTTTGGGAGGACATTTTTGGAGACCTGCTTACCGGGAATGCATATGTCGTTGACAAATTTCAAAACTTTTTACCAATCAGAGGCTGAGCTATAAGTCTTTACAATCCGGAATAATAATCATTTGTAGAAAAACAATAGGTATTCACAGGTACTCTGTCAGATACTCTGATTCACAGATATTCTGTGAATGCCTAATAATAAAGTAAAAAACTCAGTACATATATTATGTAGATGTCAGGAATCACACACCTGGTCCCTAAAACCCACCAAGCCACCTAAAAACCTTCCAGGGGGAAGTGGATCCTAGCACTAGCAAGCTTCCTTTGCAGACACTTCAAAGATGTGTTGCTCTCGCTGTACACGTCTTTAGATGTTCAACATGTTTCATGTTCATTTGAGGTTGGGTAAGGAGTTATGTTTGGGGGGTGAAGAGGAGAAGGAGCAGGAGGAGGAGGAGGAGGAGGAGGAGGAAGTGAGCCTTTCGTTCTGCCCAGAACCTTCTGGAAGCTGTGGTTGTAGAAACATGTGCGTTTGGCTTGTACATCGCTTCATCATACTGGAAGGGAACTGATGGTGGTGAAGTTTCTGAAGTTTCTGGTATGGTCAAAGTTCAATCTTCCCCCGGATGCCTCTATAGAGAAGATTTACACTTTCTTGTTTTATTGTGTTATCTTTCAACTGGCTGGCCAGAAATGTCAGTTGTTATTGATAATGAAACACCCTGGCCTCATATCACTCCCTATTAGTCTGTAAGATACCTTTGTAGTTTCCCTGTAAACCTCTTACGCAAGAGAGACGTTACCAATAACGTATAATCAATTCAAAGCAACAGTCCACACATGGACTCCAATGCGTGTGTGTTTGCACGTTTCATAATGCGTTAGGATGTGAGTGTACAGCTTGGCTCAAGGATTTATTAGGGATTTAGGGATTTCCGACACACAGCACCTGTTCATTTTTATGGGAATGATGTATGTTGGCCACGGAGCACCTGGGTTTTCATTACTGCAAATCCAGTGTCTTACACTTTATATCCCCTGCTTGCATGTTTAAGACTGTATCGATTGCCTTGCTACGCAGAGAGGAATTTCAAGTTGCACACACACAATAGGCTGATCACATTATGACTGAGGATATGCAGATCTATTCAATTTCTGGTCAAGATTGACTCAGCTCGACTGGTCACATATTTAATGGGGTCAATGGGAAGGTTTTCTTTTAAAATTGAGATTGCCATCAAATTATCTTGCTGTGACGGTGGACAAAGTCCACCAGTCTTCCCTGAGTTAATCTTTTCTGCTCTGCCATTGCACTATTGAATAATGTGACAGGCTGTGTATGTGTGGGTCAGGGTTATCGACGGTTATTAAAACCGCACAAATTGATAAATCTGTCAGAAAGTGAATCTCTATGAAATGAGCACAGCGAAAGAAATGGACTGCATTTATACAGTGCTTTTATCCAAAGCGCTTTACATTGCCTCACATTCACCCATTCATACACCGACGGCGGTGTCAACCATGCAAGGTAACAACCAGCTGGTCGGGAGCAGTTAGGGTTAGGTGTCTTGCTCAGGGACACCTCGACAATTAGCTAGGCGGACCCGGGGATCGAACCGGCGACCTTCCGGTTGCCAGACAACCGCTCTACCCCCTGAGCTACTGTCGCCCAGGATTGCTGCCAATAAGTGTCTGCAACACTACATTTAGTTTACTTTTTGTTTTGTCACATTAATTCATACACGTCTTGCTGATCAGAGCCTTGTTATCGCCTGTCAGTCAAAGAGTTTCAGACGTTTGAGCAAACCCCAGATCAGAACAGACTTTTAGAAATATGTTACATTTACATTAAGCTTGTAATACCGTACTAATGTTACCGTAGTGCCGTAGTGTTACCTAATGCGAACAAAATACACACGTAAAGGATGCTCATCAAAACATGGCATGCCAGTAGAAAACCAGCTTAAGCCGAAGATGTACGGCTGGTTAACACCAATGTAGACTCGTACACCCATCACTGCACCCGACCCAATACTCTGTCGGATACTCTGATCCACTCCACTCCACAAAAACGCAGACGGACATTTGTTTTAGATTAAAGCTTCCTGTGTTCCCTTCTCGTCCCCCATTAGCTCCACATCGCGGCGGCTAACGGCTACGTCCAGGCGGCTGAGCTCCTGCTGGAGGGAGGCGGCCGCATGGACATGAAGGACAGCGATGGCTGGCAGCCGCTCCACGCTGCCGCCTGCTGGGGGCAGGTGAGCCTCGCACGTC